>JAJKFI010000022.1:9156357-9169880 GCA_029204185.1 Lerista edwardsae
TAATAATAATAATAATAATAATAATAATAATAATAATAATAATAATAATAAAGTTGAATGGCTCCCTGTCCTAAAAGGCTCACAATCTTAAAAAAAAAAAAGCAGATCACCAGCAACAGCCACTAGAAAGACTGTGCAGGGGTGAAGAGGGACTAGCATACAAAGCTATCTAGCAAACATAGTGACTAGCAGGAAACACCTAACTAGTAAAGGTAGCTTCTCAACACACTGCCTTTATACCATTCTTACAGTTATTAACATCAGGTGAGTGATTACTTCACCTGTTAACTGTCACGTATCTTTAGCCCACAGCTAATACTAGCGTGATCTCTTAAAGCTATAAAAATTCTTTTAGGCTTTTTAGTGCAGCCTGACACTCTCCCTGCGGAGAGGAAAAGATCCTGTCTTGACCCTTCTCCTTTTGTTTTCCTCCCTCTCTCTCTCTCTCTCTCTCAGGCCCCCCAGTATTTCTACATGCCGGCTCCTCTTTGGGTTCCGTACCCCCAGCGGGTGGTCAGTTACGTCCCCGCCTACCAGCCGGTCACCGTCTACTACATCGACGTCGCCTCCAAGTCGCCGGCAGCCAAGACCCGCAATCCAAACCTGGTGAAGCGCCTCACCAAACGGGCGTCCCGAGCGTGAGGGCGGGAGAGGCTGGGCGGAGCTTGCGGTGCCCCAGGCCCCGCCCAGGCCTCTCCGCGACCTGCTTTAATTGGCGCTCGCTTGTGTCGACACTGTGATTCCCCGACACGGTGGCGACGACCAGCGGTGTTATGCTGCCGGGACGCTGGGCGGGACATCCGGGTGATCGACAGCCCGCCCGTCACGTTCCTCAGCGTTACTCCATTTGCATAATGTACGCAAGCGGCGTAATTGGTTACGCAAACAGCGTAACGCTGCAGAACGCGACGGGCGGGCTGTCGATCACCCGGATGTCCCGCCCAGCGTCCCGGCAGCATAACACCGCTGGCTACAACCCGTCCCTAGGACTCTTTCTCAGATGTAGATGCGGGCTGGGACACAGCCACTCTGCATCTTCTTGCACATATGCGTGGCGCTCGAGATTGCATTGTTTTCGTGGTGCTGAACAACTGTAGCATTCCCATTGTCTATTGCTGTACCCCACACTTCAGTGTGGAGACAGACGGGAGGTGCCTTGTTGTGGGTGGAAGAGGGGAAACCAGGGCAGGCCACCTCTTCTCAGCTGTTGAATGACTAATAGTGAGCGTGATTTTTTTGGGGGGGGGGGAAGCATTCTTTTTCAGCTCTGGGAGGGGGATCTGATGTAACGGAGAGGGGGAAACAGAGAGCTTGCTGTCTGCCTTCGGTTCCCAGCATCACAGCCTGTGTCTTTTTCCTCCAGTGATTTCCTTCTTGGGACCACGTTGACAGCTGCCTGGGTTGTGGTTTTGGAAATGAGACATTAACAATTTTGCAGCAAATTGGGGACTTCGCACAGTTGCAAGGAAGGCTTGTTTTGCATTGTTAAAATCTGCTTCTGCTGATAGTGAGGAGGGGCAAAAAAAGGCACCAATTTCCCCACTCTCTTTAACCCTCTCATTCCCCCCCGACTTCTGAGATTCACCAGGCATTTTCCCCCTCCCCCATTCTGTTCTTGTCACTTGAAGGGCTAGAACCTTGTGCATCTTTTAAAAGAAAGCTGAGATTCTCCAGCTGCCGAATTTTATGCTTGCACACTGTGCTCTTGGTGCGCACACACAGAGAGCCCTGCAAATAATACTTACCTACCTCAAGGGATGTTTGAATGCAATTCTTTAATTATTATAATATTATTGTTGGAAGGAATTTTTGACGCTTGAACTGAAGGACTTGTTGCTGGGCAAAGTATTATTGTTTATGAATGATAATTAATATATATGTGTATGTATTCTGTGTAAATAGCAAAGCAGGAGCTATAATTTATGGAACGGAAAGACCTTGTGTACATACCTGTCTGCAGCTTGTTTCTATGCACCATTGATTCAATATGTTTTGCATTTTTTAAAGAAAAATACCTTTTTTCTATTCAAAGCAAACTCTTTTAAAAATGGATTATTAAAAATAATGGAATGAGACCGTTTTGTGGAGAATGTTGGGTGAAGCGTCTCTGCTCGGGATGCAAAGATAGAAGGCAAAGGAAAGGCCAACGTTGACTGCCAGACCCTTTACTCAGACTTGTGGCCCTGTTCACTCAATTTCATCTGCTCAGCAGTCGCGGATCTAGGGGGGCAGGGGGGGCACGAGCCCTGGGCGCCATCGTGGGGCCGTCTAGGGGGGCACTAGAGCCCAGGTCTACCCATTAGGACCAGCCACGGGTAGATCTGGGCTCCGGAGCCCAGGTCTACTCACGGCCATTTCTAATGGGTAGATCTGGGCTCCGGAGCCCAGGTCTACCCACGGCCATTCCTAATGGGTAGACCTGGGCTCTGGAGCCCAGGTCTACCTGTGGCCAGTCCCAATGGGTAGACCTGGGCTCCGGAGCCCAGGTCTACCTGCGGCCGGTTCCAATGGGTAGACAGGTCTACCTGTGGCCGTTTCTAATGCTCCCCCAGTGATGCACATTGGAGCAGAAAATCCTAACTTCATATTTATTTGAAGAATTTATATCCTGCCTTTCCCATGTGAAAGCAGAACGCAGACAGTGTTCTGTGATGCACTGAATCCTCAGTCCCAGATGCAGCCTTCACAGTGTGGTGCTCTCCTCTGGCTGCCTGCCATTGAGTGTCGGCAGGCAATTGTAAGTCAAGACCAAACTCTCAAACAATTACATTATCCCAGCAGTCTGAAAGCCTCCCCCCCCCCCGCCCTAACTAGAGATGTCAGTGATCAAACCTCAGCACTACCTCTGAGCGATGGCCGCTCCAAATTAAAACTTCTCTAACATACCTGTGCTCCTTTGAAATGTGCACTGGATATGCACTGCACAGATCAGTTTGCTGAAGATTCCCTGACCACCGGAAGTTAGAACAAGTTAGCCGTGGCTTTAGGGGGAGGAAATCATCATATAAATCAAACCCCTCTAAGCCACTGTTGGTGCAGTTCTGCATCTGGTCACTAGAGTGCGCTATTTACCCAGCTCTATCAATGGCTCCCGATTCTGGTACTGTATAGCTCACTGCTGGCCACGCTAGCTGAATCAGCCTTTGTACGCAGCAACTACTTGGATAAAAATTCTGATTGTGGACGTGAGGGGAAAAATGCCACCTAGACAAAACCACAGAGTCTTCTTTCTTTCCCAGGAGAAGAAAGTAACACAACTGTTTTCTTTGGAAACAGGGAGACAAGATTCTCTTTCCCTGCCTCTTCATCCCAGACATGGTTGGTTTGTGCTATTTATTTATTTATTTGAAAAATTTTCTATCCTGCCTTCCCCGTGCCAAAGCAAATGCTTATGTGGGCTGGCTAGTTTATATACAGTATTCTGTGATTCACCGAATCCTCAGTCCCAGATGCAGCCTTCTCAGTGTGGTTCTCTCCTCTGGCTGCGTGCAATCGAGCTTCAGCAGGCAATCATAAGTCCAGTCTGGACAAGTTCACAAGGTCATACTCCGTTCATTTGCCAGCTGGCTTTCTCACACACTCCCCCGCAACTCTCACTTGTGGTGACTAATTGGCTCATCAGCCCCTCCGTCCTGCTACAGCAGCTTGTCACAGCTCGACATTCCATCTCCCATCCAAAACCAAGACCACAGATTCTCCTGCTTAGCTTCAGGCAGCACCAGCAGCTCAACCACCAATCCACACCTCCTGCCTGCTCAGTGCTTGCTCACAGATAGCTGGGTTAATCCCTGGAAAGCTTATGCTATACTGATGGTCTTGGCTTTTAAGGATGCTATAAGACCCTTGGCTGTTTTAGACCAGGTGGGCACATTCAAGGAAGTAAGTTAGGTGGAAGGATGGATCCGCTGCAGAAAGGTGATAAACATGCGCCGGGGATCTTGGAGGGAATGCACAGTGAAGAAGCAAAAATAAAATTTGCCAAGTGGCTTATCATAGTGTCTTGGCTGTACTCTGTCCAAGTCTTGAGAGCCGGGAAAAAATAGACCCGTAACTGTAGCTAGTAGATTTGTCCAGCTTGCTCTTAAAATTCTTCAGCGGATTTCGAAGGTTGCCAGAGTGAATTAGCCCAGTATCTGCTCGGCTGTTTTGTAAGTTGCCCTAGCTGCCTTTCCAGTGTACGTTCTCAGGCAGTGTGGCACTTGCCTCCCCGTGTTCTTGCTCTGTTTCCTGTGCCCCCAACCCAGTCATGGGCATCCGAAGTCCTTACAGTGGACTGGGATTACAGGGGCAAGCCCAGTTCCCCTGCCCCCCTAGGAGCTTCCCATGGCTCCTTTCCCAAGCATCCGTGGCTGGGAATGAGACTCCCCTCATTCAAGAACCACTACTTTAAATGCATGCATCTTCACTACCAACACCAGCATTGTTTGGCTGGAATGACGAAGAGTCTGACTCCGCACAAGGCATTTCCGTATATTCATAAAGCGTTTGAAGAGGAACAGAATGCAAGCATCACCATCTTTTGCTAGATCGACAGGGAAGCAACAGAACCGAGCTTTCTCAGCATGTGCTGTCAAATTGCATGTGGATGGTGATGGGACCGCAAGGGGGGGGGGCATCCTTTTTAACTTGTCCCTGTTCTAAGGAACTCAAAGCACTATGCAGAGTTCTCTTCCCCAGCCCACTTCCATCCTCACAACAACCCTGTGAGGTAGGTCAAATTGAGATGGGCGTATCATTATCCAATTTGCTTCACAGCTAAATGAGGGGATCTGTGAATCCGGGTCTCCTAGAAAAATTCCATCATATTCAATCCACCTAGCTCCTTGCGGAAGGACTGTTGGTATGAAGATCCCCTGCCCCCCGGACCTTCCCATGGCTCCTTTCCGAAGTCCCCATGGCTCCCAAGGGAAGAGGGACCCCCCTCATTCAAGAACCATTTAACGATTGCATACATTTTACTTTATCCATATACTAAACAACTGCATGCTACGTGAATGTGAAGTGCGCCTTGATTCAAAACCGGCAGTGATTCCATCAGTAACTGAAAACTAACCAAAAGGCCGTGGAGAAGATAGTTACTCTTCCTCCAAGTCATTGGTCGTCACCCAGCCTGGAAGGGAACTAGAACCGCAAGGCTGTGAAGCGACATTCCTCACATAGAGTCCCCGATTTGCGATTTAGCCAAATGAAGTAAGCCTCTAAAGAGATTAGCAATAGCTTTGCTTCCTTTTGGGTGTCTGGAGGCATAAGAATCCAGAAAGGAGGGGAAAGGGTTGCCTAGCCTTCCGAGGACAAAACTCACCATCTGCCTTCTTAGCAGGGCTGCTGGATCTTTAACATGCAGATATGCAAGAGGTGGAACGCTTTCCCATCACTGCATCACCATCCTGGACAAAGACGCACCTGTTGAATATCGGCCTGCCATCTAGCGATCAAGGCCAATCTGGCCAGAAATGGGTGTGCCAGCCTGGCCCGCATTCCTATTTAATGGCTGCACATTTGTCCTCAACGGAGACTTTTCTTCACTGGTGTTTCCTAAACAGTGCAGGCATTTAGAGTCAACTGCAGCAGTTGACCTTGAGGGTTCAGGAGGAAGCGCAGAGCCCTGCTCCGTCAGATCCAAGTCCCCACCTGGCTCAGCATCTCATTCTCTGTTATCTCGGAAGTTCCGAAAGTGAAAGTGAGGAATGGAAGTTCCGAATGCGAAAGTGTGGAACGGAAAATATGAGGTGGGGTCTGCCTCACTCAAAGGACGGAAACCCAACACATGGGAGTCCAAGCTTCAGGGTTGCAAGCTTACCGTACGCTGCGGTATACCCAATGTGTTTGGATGGGTTGTCTCTTTAAGAGGCAAGCCCAGAAGGCCTCACTCAGGGTGAGACCGGCCATGTGAGAGAGCACCTGGGAAACCATTTTTGGTTTGGCAATGGAGCCTCCTAGTGGACGGGCTTGTAATATCCTCAGGCCAGGGCAAGGAAATTAAACCAGAACAGTCTACCTCTCTCATTAGGTAGACTGGAAACCCAAACAAGTCCTTAAATAAGTTGTGCTTGATTTTTTTTCTCTTTTCACCCGTGTGAGTTTGTATAAGCTGTTTTTTTTTTTTTTCCAAGTGAGTTGCTGTTAAATAGTTGTGCTATTGGAAGGGGTCTGTTGTGGCCACTTGATCCCACATGTCCAAAGCCAAGTTTTTCAGGATACAAAAAGAGACTATGACCATAATTTAATACAGGGATCTCCAAACATGAGGGTCGCATCATCTAACCTGATTAGGCGCAATCCTAACCTGGAGTTAGGCTGGCACAGTTAGGGCAGCAAAGCTTGGCCACCACAAAGGACACCATCAAGTATGTTAGGACCACTCTTAGAGTCAGAGGGGCCAGAACACAGACGTGCGCCATCCTCCCTGATTCTGAGAGTGGTCCAAAAGCGCTTTACAGTATCCCTCGTGCCGGCCAAACTTTGCTGGCCTAACTCCAGGTTAGGATTGTGCCCTCAAGTGGTATCTGTGTGGTACCTGGTATCTGTGTGGGGCTAAGGTTAGGATCCTGAGGTTGCACTGTGTTTAGTATTTATCCTAGGGCCAGATTAAAATGCAGAGGGCTGGATTTGGCCCCTTGAGCAGAGGCGTCTCTACAGGGAGGGCAGAGCTCTAAGTTTTGCAAGGAGCCTTACCCTGCCATGTAAATCCCTCCTCTCCCTTGCTGCTGTAGCCAGTAAGCAATGCCAAGATGTTGCTTTTCCCTGTGAGGATTGGCTAAAACGGTGCGGGAAAGGAGTGATTTCCACTGCAAGGGAAGGCTTCTTGCAAAACTTAGAGCTCTGCCCTCCCTGTAGAGACGCCACTGCCCTTGAGCCAGGTTTGGAGACTCCAATTTCATTTTAAAAATTGCACTTTCACGGTGTGTCCAAATTCGGGCACCACATTGTATTTCCTGGTCGATCGATCACAGTCTGAATGATCAATGGGCATCGTGCAAAGCTCTCTGCTGCAAACGTAGAACCCTCTGCCTGGAGCTTGTGGGCAACGTGGCCCGGACAATCCCAGGGTGGGGCTGTTTATATCGCACTGCCACTCGGCTTTTATGTCAGCAACTCCTCCTCCTTCGGGGTGAACTTTCAATCTTTCCAGGCGAAGTCAAGGATCCCGCATCCGACGGCCTCCCGCCCTCCCCCAAAATAGTCGCCCTTCTGTGCCATAACGAGCGCTGATGAATCATCTTCTTCCCAGCGAGGATGGGCGCCCTGGTCTTCAAAGCAGAACAGAAAGGAATCATGGGATCATCTTATGCAATAAATGCCGGGTATTTCATCGCTGGCTGGGAAATGCATCTGGTTACCAGCACTTAGATGGGTCCAAAGAATATTTAATTCCTTGTTGCGCCCTAACTGGTGTAACGTGGAGTTTGGGTTTCATCCGAACCAGGGATGGCTTTGGCAGACCCAACCTCTTTGAAATCCATCTGGGTTAGTTAGGGTCAGCCCCCACCCCCCTGAGGCCTGAGATGGCATGGCAAACGCTGCCCCCCCCCCTTATCTGGTGGGCTGCTAGCCTCTGCTCCCCTCCCTCTCCAAGATTCTAGCTCAGCACTCCACATGTTAAGAACATAAGAAGAGCCCTGCTGGATCAGGCCAAAGGCCCATCTAGTCCAGCTTCCTGTATCTCACGGCAGCCCACCAGGTGCCCCAGGGAGGCATGAGACCACAAGATGCTTGCATCCTGTTGCCACTCCCTTGCACCCGATACCAGTAGCCCACCACCTTTGTAAGGAGGTTGTTCCCTCCACATGTCCTCTGCTCCAGTGGTTCTCAAACGTTTCAGCACCAGGACCCACTTTTGAGAACGACAATCTGTCCGGGACCCACCGGAAGTGATGTCCTGGCCGGAAGTGCCCTCATTGTGTTGCCAGAGCCTGCTACTTTCCTGAGAATGCAGCAAGAAGCTGGGTGATTTCTCAGCCCTTTTCCAGTTGCAAAGTGAATCGGAAAGAAAAAGGCTTATGGACAACCTTGACCCGAGCAAAACAGCCACACAGCCCTCCCCCTTTCCAGCATCCCATCATCCCGTATTTTCAATATGTATGGCTGTTCTGGGTGCTTCGCTACCCACCTGCAATTGGCTCGCAACCCACTGGTGGGTCCTGACCCGCAGTTTGTGATCCACTGGTCTACTCTTGCTGGCCTTCTTCCTTACAGCCCAGGGAGTGAGCCTGCCCTTGGAGATTGTTTGTTGTCACTACCAGATGCTGAAATGCGCCTGGCTCTGGTGTGGAGCGGCGTATCATAGTATGCCAGTTGGGAGTGCTGGCTAAGTGCAATGGACACGCCAGCTTGTTGCACCCCAAAAGACCCCCTGCCGCAGCATTTGGCCAAAGTGCTCTTCCCTGTCACTGCTAAACCTCTTTGGGCCTCTCAACGCCAGCAAAGGAGGAGCCTCACATGCTGGAAAGCCGAGATCTCTGCCTCCTTTCGATGGGATACCTCCATGGAAAAGACCCAAACCCTCCAGGATGTTGGGAGGATGACTCACCGATGTGGCTTCAGACACGCTGAGTCAGACCCCAGCCGACGCCCCTGTGCGGGACAGATAGAATGGGACGGGACAGGAGTGTGTGTGCATGCACATGCGCATTTCAGTTTAGCAGTGTCGTGCATCTGTGATTCAGTGGGTTGCCAGTCCTGGGTCTAAGCCAGAGGGCTTGCCACTCTGTGGGTGCCAAACGAGAAAACAAAGCTCATTCTGTCTGATGAGTGTATGGCCCACCCCTTTATTTCCTGTCCACATTCGTATACCCCCCTTCCTACAACGGGCTCACGGTGCTGTCCATCGCTCCTCCCCTCCTCTTGTCCTCACAACAACCCTGTGAGGTAGGTGAGACTGAGAGAGAGAGAGAGTGACCAGACCAAGGTCATCCAGGAATCTTCATGGATGAGTCGGGATTTGAACCTGGATCTTCCAGGCCTAAGTAACACCCAAACCACGACTGCACCATTCTAGTGCACGGTTGTCACAGTCGCACATTTCACTTTCGTTGGGTGTCCGTTTTGTGAGGCATCTCGGACAACAATCCTATACACACTCACCTATGCACAGTAACGCCAGTCGCACAAAACCCAGTGGGGCTTGCTTCTGAGTAGACATGCTTCGGATGGCACTGTTGTTCTTGGTTAAATTGCACCCCCAAATATCCAGTCGTGGACTTCTCTGATGCTTCAAGAGGTCAGCAGGCCAGTTGAGATGCCAAATTCATTCATTCATTCATTCATTCATTCATTCATTCATTCATTCATTCCTCCTTCATTACTGTTTGAGATTGTTCTCAAGGAAGCATTGGGGGGGGGGGGGGGGCTGCATGTTCAGAGATGCTCCTCTACACTTCCTCTTTCACTCCACCCGCCTTTTCCTTTTCCAGTCCAAAGAGTGGGAGGGACAGAGGCCAGAACGTCACCAGATAAGCTGGCGCAGGTACCAGGAGGACTTGGGTGGCTCTGCTCAGTGCCTCAGTTCCTGTTCTGTAAAAGGGGAATAATAGCAAAAATGATGATTCATTTCAGAACATTGTCATCACGAGGACACTGAAGATGTCTGGCAAAGCCTTGCGCAAGTTTCCCACTGCGATGAATAATCAGCAGCTCCAGGCTAAATGCAAAGTCGATGCCCTTGACTCATTTCTTGCCCTGCGGTTGTGTTGCTGCCCCTCCTTTGTGCTTGGCATGCCACCTCACCCACCAGTGCCATGTGGCATCTCCGAGCTCTGTCAGGTGTTTCAGCCCTCTTGGAAACCTCCCGCTTCAATCCAATAGACTGGCCCCCTCATTTTGTAGATGCGCGAGGAAGTTGATTGTGCTTGGTTGCTAGGAAGGGAAATAACACTTTGCATGTGCTCTAGTGCACTCTCCCCTCCAGCAGCTGAACCCAGGCATGGAGGAAAATGCCTGATACAAGCCTGGCCGTTTTCCATCTACAAGGACAGCACTGTGTGTGTGCGTGCGTGTGTGTGTGTGCGTGCATGTGTGGTTGTGTATTTAAAAACCACTAATAGTTGTGTATAAGGGGAGAATTTCTGCAGTTCCCCTCCCCTGAAAATGCCACTTCAATGCTGTTATTTCATAGGCGCTTCGGAACTCAAACTTCCTCCAACCCAACCAGGAAGCTCATAAGTGCATTGAAGTCACACCTGCCCCTCCCCCTTTTCTGCTACATCCAGTGCCTGAATCTAAGAAGTGGAAAGCTAACAAGGAAACGCCACTCCCAGCTCTTCCCTCCTTCTCCAGGTGCAAGTGCTGCAAACACAGTGCCCTTCAAATGCCCCCTTTCCCCATATGCCAACCCAGGCAGAAGTCCAGCAGGTGAAGCCATAAAAACCTGGAAACTGGGGGGGGGGGAATCCCTGCATACCCTACCCTGTCTCTTACATGAAAGCTCATGCACAAGGTTTCAGCTTGCACTCCAGATTAATGCATCCGGAATAGCTACCGCTCAATGATACTGCAGAGCAGGACGGTCTACACATGCAGCAAAATGAGGTGGCAGAATTCTGAGTAGACCGTACCATTTCAGATAACAAAGAGGGGATTAAAGTGAGGAATATTCTCTTAGATCCAGCTGAATCTCATTCATTCATTCATTCATTCAAGTTCCATCTCTAATGTATTAATCTAAATTTTAATTTTAAATTGATGTATTTATTTTCCTGGTCCTCGACACTGTGCCAGATATTTGATGCGGCCCGCTGGCTAAAAGGTTTGGAGACCCCTGGTCTATGCCCATCAGAGAACCTACCAGGCTAGGCCAAGTTGCAAACCTGCAGTCCCAGTCCCAAACTTTCACCCTTTTTTGGGTGCTGATTTTGTGCAATCAGAAGGGAGTTTCATAAATCCTTCTGCCCTTGTCTCATAATTACTGCTGACATCCCAGATTCAGTTTGTGTCACGTAGCCTATTTTTGGGTTTTGATTTTGTGCAGGAAGAAGGCAGGTTCGTAAATCCATGTGTACATTTCCCAAGAGCACGGCTGGGATCCCAGATTCAGTTTGTGTCACATAGCCAAGATTGTCACCCTCTCTCTCTCTCTCTCTCTCTCTTTTCCTGGCAGGGCTGCTGTTCCTCGAATGGCCACACAACAGTTGGAAAATTATCCTATGTTTTCCTGGCATCAACATTCGGGAAGGTTTTACCAGTTGAATTTCTGCCTGCCTTGCTGCTGGTCAAAATACAGGAGCGCTCTTAGGAAAAAGGGAAACACGAGACAGTGACAGCCTCCACAATGTCCTTCCCTCTACAAACTAGCTTCTCTCTGGGAATGGAATATGTTGACACACGTATAAGAAAATATACTAAAATATAATTAATTGAAACCACCTCAAACTGGGTTTATCCTAACTGGGAGAAACCAAATCCAGAAGAAAGAACATTCTGACCTTCTGGAAGATCCAAGGGCTTTGGCTAGTCTCCCTGTTTTCAGTTGTCACAGTGTGAGGAGGAGGAAGAGAGGGAGAAGTACATGTGGAGGTCATGTACTCAATCAGTACATGCAGGAAAGAAAAAAAATCAACAGGTGCTGTTTCCTCAGCATGGGAAAAACTTCACCAGTTGAATTTCTGGTTAAAGACACAGGAGCCCTATCAGGGAAGGGGGGAAAAAGCACAATCTCTGCTGGCTTGGCCTTCTTCTCCCTCCCCTGCCCCATAACATCTCCTATGGGGAGGAAGATGATACTTGATTTTGCATTCAAGGTTGCCAACTTTTCAAGTGGCCCCTGCTGCTGTGCCTTTAAGAGTGGTGGCATTGTCTGCAAGAATTTGCTATGAGAAAGCTTTATGGAGATCAGCACAATGATGGCTTCAGACCATTTTGCTGTTAAGAGCAGAAGCGCTTCCCCACTGCATATGACGGAAGGCCCTTTGAGGCCTCCGTCCTAATTCCCACCATGTCAACCAGATGCCCACATGTCAACCAGATGCCCACAAAAGGGAGAGGAAGGCTTAACCCTCTCTCACTGTTGCTCTTCTGCAACTGGCATTCAGCACAGGAGCAGCAGGTGGTGAAAAAGTTGGCAACCCTCTTTGAGTAAAACATGGTGAAAGTTCTCAGAAAGTCTGTGTGTGTGTGTGTGTGTGTGTGTGTGTGTGAGAGAGAGAGAGAGAGAGAGAGAGAGAGAGAGAGAGATCTGAGGCAACCTGTAGCAGCAGGGGAGAGATTTTTGCCTTTAAAACTTTTAAAAAGTTTCTAAAACAGGGTTTTAAAAACTTTTTAAAAGTTTTAAAACTTTAAAAGAGAGGAACAAACAAGTTGCAACTTTCATCTATTTGTAGAGGAGGTTCCCTGTTGCATCTCTGCCTCATTTACTACTCCAGTTTTACCTCCTTCCAAAGCACAATTCAGAGCTTAAATAATCTAGTTACGCCTCTCCATTGTGTGAGTGGCTCCCTCAGTCACTCCCAGCATAGTTCTTGTCATCCCTGGAGGCTGCCTGTGGTGCCCTGCATGAGTCAGCGCTCTGAGCACTCCTTCTTCCAACCAGCAGGCACACCCAGAACAGTGACTCACACAGAAACATGGGTTGGTGAGTTGAGTACCGTTCTTATTACACATGTTAATTTCTGACCAAGTATGAAGGCTGGCCATTGTTGAATGGCTCCTCTTTTAGATGCCACTAGACTAGGCTTGTGAGTGTGGCTACTCAGCGCCAGTACTGGTGGGGACGGTGTTTTGTTTTGTTTGTTTGTTTGTTTTGAAGGCACTCTGCAGATGCTCAGAAACACTCTCTTCTGTCTTGGCGGCATCCCCGAGGGAAATTCTCAGGCTAGACATGAGGGCATTTAGCACTCATGTAAGTTCGCGAACGGTGCTAAGAAGGATGCTGACATCGAGACCTTCGCCTCTGGGATGTATGAAGTCGCCTAAGGAAGCGTGCCTCTGAGCATGCACAGTGTCCCTTTCCGCCTGAACGCTTCCGATCTGCGCGGGAAAGTCTTCCGGGGCGGGAGGGGCTTCCTAAGCAGTTTGGAGTCCCAGCCCCATTGGGGGCGGAAGCGCATTCCCCCCCCCATTCCCGGGGGGCCCCGGTTGCCCCCCTCCCTGGGGGAGCCCCAGCGAGTCCCTCCTCCGCCCCCTCCCTTCCTTCCACACTTGTTCCCTTTCCCCAGACGCCCGGGCCAGCCCGCCCTGGGGAGCCCCCGCCCTGCCCCGCCCTGGCCGGTGACGAAGCGGAGGGACCGGCCCGCTGGCGGCCTGGAGAACTCCTCTGGCGCTGTGGCCGGCTGGCTCCGCACTCCCGCTTTCTGCTCCGGGCGTCGCGCCTGGACTCGCGCGTTCTCCGACGCTCCGCTTCCAGCCTTGCGGACTTCGGGTCCGTCGCTCCCGGAGTTGTCTCCGCCACTGCTAATTCCTGCCTCTTGCATTTTCCGCTCCTGTGGCCGGTAGTTTCGCTGTCCTTTCGTCTTCCTTCTTTGAAATCTTCACGTCTTTCTTTCTTTCTTTCTTTCTTTCTTTCTTTCTTTCTTTCTTTCTTTCTTTCTTTC
>JAJKFI010000022.1:9169890-9192027 GCA_029204185.1 Lerista edwardsae
TTCTTTCTTTCTTTCTTTCTTTCTTTCTTTCTTTCTTTCTTTCTTTCCTCCCCCCGCGCCCCCACCTCCCCCTCTCGCCCTGGCTGCCTGCTGGCTGCTCAAGCGGCAGGGATGGGGGGGCAGCCCAGGGGGTCTTCACCCCCTACCTCCCCACTCCAGCTGCCAAGCGCTCCTCGGTGGCCCCCGGCAGCACCCAAGAGATGCAGAGCAAGGGGGACCCGGCTGAGACGATGGTCTTGCCCATCCCGGGGGAGCCCGGAGACAACCTGCGGCGCCTCCGGCTGCGGAAAGTGGTCCTGGGCGAGGAGCGGAAGCTGGCGGCCTGGGCACTGGCCACGGCGCTTCTGGGCATCCTCCTGATGGTCCTGCACACCGAGCTGGCCTGGTTTGGGCACTGCCAGGTGAGTCACCTGCTCGCGCGGCGCTTCCTCCCCAACACCTTTCCAGCCTGTCCCGATGCCCAGGTGCGCCAGGTGTAATTTCCACGTGGGGGGGGGGCAGTCTGAGCAGCAAGTTCTGTGGGGGGGGGTCAATAGAAAGAAGTTTCTATCCCTCCGAAAGCAACTCGCACCCTCCGGTCGGGGGCCACCTTCAGCATCTTCAAGGTGCGCAGCTTGCGCGGTGCCGAAAGTTTTGCGGGCTGCTTTCGTCTCCCCGCCCCAACCAACCGCTTCCCACCATCCCCGCTGCCTTGCGGCGCATCAAAGCTTTCACCGGCTCGCACCGCTGTGCAGCTCAAGCAACTGTAGTGTTTTGTGCAGCTGCAGCTATAAAAACACCCTAAAAACTTCGGGGGCGGGAGTAGATTCACGGTGCAGAGAAAGGCGGTTTCAGAAGCCTGCAGGTTCTTTGCATGGCTTCGGCATGAGAGCTTGGAGGAGCCGGAGATAGCATCGCTGGGGCCCCACAGATCTGAAGGGCTGTCACGAGGAGGAAGGGGAGGACTGATCGACTCTTAGCAGCTCCAGAGGGCAAGTTTCAACCAATGTCGAGTCGGTTGAGTCTGGACTCAAGGAAAGGATTTTATTTTATTTCCTGACTGTTAAGAGCTGTTGGTGCTGCAAGCTGTGGCAGTCCTGGGCTCCCGTTTGCTGGACTTTTTCAAGCAGGCAGAGGCTGGGGCAGCCACCGGTCAGGTGTAACTTACCTGTACCGAGCAGGGGGTTGGACTAGATAACCTCGAAGGCCCCTTCCAACTCCTAACCTCTGATTTGGTGATTCCGAGCTGGAGGAAAGCTCTGCTGATTTTCTTCGGCTTTCTGAGAAGCTCAGAAGCTTGAAGAGGCTTAGCTAGCTTACAACCCACCCACCCCCCCTTAAAAAAAATCAATCCAATTAATAGTACAAAGTTTGGTTGGCATTTGGACCACTCTTGGAATCAGGGAGGATGGCACATGTCTGTGTGCTGGCCTCTTTGACTCAGAGAGTGGTCCAACCCTACTTCACAGTGGTTCTTGTGCCAGCCAAACTGTGCTGGCCTAACTGTGCTGGCTTAAAGTCTGCCTATGTAAACCACCTTGAGTTATAGTCATTAGAGAAATCTGGTGACCTAAGAAAGGTGGTATATAAATCTTATTATTATTATTATTATTATTATTAGTAATAGTAATAGTAATAGTAATAGTAATAGTAATAGTAATAGTAATAGTAATAATAGCAACAACAACAACTCCAGGTTAGGATTGCACTCAGAATCTACTTTACAGGGTTGTTGTAAGGTTAACATGTTGATGAGGAGACAGATCTCCTGGTGATGGTGCACACCCCTTTATACACTATTTGCCCATCCTTAAAATCTCAAAATAGGTGTCTTGGTTGCTGTGTGGAAGGAAGCCAGAGACCATTTGCCGTTTCCTAAACCAAGACCTCTGCACGCTGCTAGAAGGAAAGGCATCTCTCATCCATTCCTTTCCGTTTCCCAGCACAGACACACGTTGCAACAAAACAACAGACTTGGGGAAAACATAAGCTAGCTCATTGATTCACTGATAACACCATTGGTTCCTAAGCCGTATCATCAAAGAGCATGTGAATTTTCTTTTGCCTTCCGTGGCAATGAGTTCCGAGGGTGAATCACAAAGATCGGTTTAATGAGAAGACTTATCTGCTCAAGATTTAGCAGATTCATCAGTGGTGTGTGTGGGGGGGGGAGTGTGACAGTCTGAATAGGCAGAGCTGAATTTTAAGTTACACAATGTTTCCCAAATGTATGGTTTTGTAAAATCTCATTGGAATTGAAAGCCAGTCTAGACAAGAAGTGAATGTTTTAACTGGTCCAAACTCAAATCTTCTAGTGGTTTTGAAAACTGTTAATTGCAGGTCTGGTGGCCTTAGTTTGGATTGGGACCACAGTGCTGGGGTAGGGGTTAAAAACCATTCCCACCCCTGCTGTTTTCCTATTTCCCATGGTCTCACCCCACCTCAAATGAGACAACAGACATAATAACAACATAATACAATTAAATGCCCTTGTGCCGGCCAAACTTTGCTGGCCTAACTGCGCTGGCCTCACTCCAGGTTAGGATTGCGCTCTAGAGGAGATTGCCATAGCATGGTGTCCCCTTAGGCACAAGGTCCAATTGGCTTAAAGCTGGCCTTGCCTGAAACCCCTCCACCCTTTGCTTACACATTGCTAAGTTATTTCCCCCCACCTGTCTTTTGCCTTAATTTTTTTCTCCAACACCCTGTCCTGCACAGAGATTACTAAACTGGACATAATAGTTTCCTTAGTTTGAAAAAAAAGAAATGTTGCATGTAAGCGAGTGATTAAACTCTCTGTGAACCTGGGAGTCATGATTGGAATCGCAGCAACTAACACATCCAACAGGCCACAATTTTGCTGGCTAGGTGGGGAGTTCGGAGGGGGGGGGGAGAGAGAGAGAGAGAGATGGAAGGTATAAACTGAGTGTGTGTTGGAATGCTGGCATTCCTGAGCCTGCATTTACATGCCTACAACCAGCTGCAGGGGAAAAGTGACAGGTCATCTGTCATCTGCTCTTGGGCTACCCAGAAACAGCTGGCCTCCTGTGGCAATGAGTTCCAAGGGCGCACCCAAAGATCAGTATAACAAGGAGATATAACAGTTCAAGCTTTAGCAGATGCATCCGTGGTGTGGGTGTGCAGCCATCAGAATTGGGCAGGGCTGAATTTTAAAAGGCACGCTTGTTATTTTCCCCCAAATCTGTTGTTTTGTAAAGTCTCAGAGCTGAAAGCCAGACTAGGCAAGAAGTGAGCATGTCAGCTGCTCGTCCTAACTTGAATCTGGATGCTCAACTAGCTGGGAAGGGATAGTCTTATGTTTACGGACTCCAGAAATTATTATTATTTTAAAGAATATTTATATTCTGCTTTTCAAGCCGTGTAGGGAGACCGTGAATCTCTGCATATATGTACACATGCATGCATGAGTATTAGCTGATGTGTGAATATGCAAACATCATTCTCAAAACGAGGCTGCTTCACCCAGCGCTGTGGAGAAAGCAGATTTTGGCTGGATTTTATATCCTGCGATAGGTCTTCTCCATCACCTCCCTGGGTGTCAACGAAGATCTTGCGTTGCATGTAATGAGTTTGATCTACATTGGGGCTGCAACCAGTGATGTCATGCAGGGGGAAGGGGGGGGACTCAGTTCCACTAGTTAAAATTAGGGCTGACCCCGCCCACTTCACTCTCCCCCCTCCCAATTCCTCTGCAAAGAGCTTTTCTTCTTGGTTGGCCGGCACTCAGAGGGTTAAAGGGAGCGACTCCGGATTCCTAGGGGGGCGAAGGCAGTGATGCCATTCAGGGGGAACGGACCAGAATGGGCGTTCCGGATCCTAACGAGGTGTTCTGGGTTCTGAGTTCCCGACAAGTGCCAATCAAAAGTGAGTTCCTGTTCCTAAATCATTTGAATGACACCACTGGCTGCAACCCTATCCACACTACTTGGGAGCAAGCCCCATTGTCTGTCCTGGGACTTACGTCTGAGTAGACACGACATGGCTAGGATTGGGCTCTGAATCCACTGATGTCCTGACTCAGATTTATTTATCATTTCTCTGCTCACGGTTTTTATACCGCCCTTCCTTCAAGGAGCTCCAGGTGCCTCCACAGATCTTCCCTTCCTTTTATCCTCCCAACAACCCTGTGAGGTTGTAAGACATCGACCGGCCCAAGCTCACCCAGGGAGCATCGTGGCCAAGCAGGGATTTGAACCTGGATCTTTGCGGTCTACGTCCAGTTCCCAAACCGCTACACCATCCTGTCTCAAGGGCTCTGGAGAGCTCAAAGCCTTCCTCGAGCTTGTTGTGTTGACCCGGCTGGTTCTAGTCAAGGCGTTGCCAGATTGTGGCTTCTCGCTTTATTTTCCTAATGGATTAAGACATTGACATAAGATTTGTTTTTAAAAGCCGGGATGATGCTTTCCTTAAAGTTGGGGACAGGTGGAATGTGTGGTGCGCAGCACAACCTCAGTTGGAATTGGGGAACCTGGGCATACCTGTAAGCACTGATTATGGGAGAGGTGGCTAGGAGACACAGGACATAAGAACATAAGAAGAGCCCTGCTGGATCAGGCCAAAGGCCCATCTAGTCCAGCTTCCTGCATCTCCCAGGTGCCCCAGGGAGGCATGAGACAACAAGATGCCTGCATCCTGTTGCCACTCCCTTGCACCCGGTACCTGTAGCCCAACTGTAGGACAGTTGGGAAGAGGAATGCTCAGCTTGATCCTGCATTGCTTTCCTTCTTGTCTGAGCTCAGACGAGAAGGAAAGCAATGCTGAGTCAAGCTGAGCATTCCTCTTCCCTACTGTCCTGTGTCTCTTAGCCACCTCTCCCATGCGCTCATCTCCCCTTCTGTTGCGCCATGCAGCGCAACCTACTTGTCCGAGAAAGCAACCCCAACCTGGAGTGAGGCCGGCACAGTTAGGCCAGCAAAGTTTGGCCGGCACAAGGGACACCGTAAAGTGCGTTTGGACCACTCTCGGAGTCAGAGAGGGTGGCTCACGTCTGGGCGCTGGCTTCTCTGACTCCGAGAGTGGTCCAAACGTGCTTTACGGTGGCCCTAGTGCTGGCTTAACTGTGCCGGCCTCACTCCAGGTTAGGATTGTGCTCTGAGTCATCTTGGAGTCCTTTCTCCGGGCTGTTCCACGCCCTGCGGGCACCTCTGAAGGTGCATTTTGCTCTCAGCTGCTTAACAAAGGACTTTAGGCTGTTTTCACTTACGTGGGTGGTGACATTCGCACCTGCAATTCCCACTGCCTTTGCCATCGGAATGAAAAGCCACATGGGCTCCAACAGGCCTGCGCCGTTTAGCAAAAGTCGGCGTCGAACCGCAGATGGCAGGATGGCGCTTCACTGAGTCTGCTCAGCAAATCTGTCTGCTGCCTGTCTGCATCTGCAGCCAAAGAGGGCGTGTTGGCGCTCCAGGAAAGTCACAACCCTCCAGGTTGTAAGAACATGCTTGAGTCTTCTCCAAGGAGCTCAGACAAGAAGGAAAGCAACGTTGGGCCAGGCCAAGCGTTCCTCTTCTCTGCTGTCCTGTGTCTCCTAGCCACCTCTCCCATAATCCGTGCTTACAGGTAGACTGCCTCTCTCAGTGGAGGCTCCATTACCAGGTACAAACTGGGACAGAGTGCCTATACCTTTAACCATTGCATAGCAGAGGGACTTGGGGCAGGGGCAGCTCAGCATGGAAAGGTTTCAAAAGCTGCACCTGCCCAAATTACTTTTTCTATACAGTGCTTAAAGGTATAGGCACTCTGTCCCACTTTGTACTGGGTAGCCCTAATAGTGTGGCCAAGGGTGTTCCCTTCTGGCACTGCAGCTTTTAAAGAGAGTTTAGCTTTTAGATTGTTGTTGTTCAGTCGCTAAGTCGTGTCCGACTCTTCGCGACCCCCTGGACCGCAGCACGCCAGGCCTCCCTGTCCTCCACTAGTTTCCTGATTTCGCCCAATTTCATGTTCATCGCTTCGGTGACACTGTCTAACAGTCTCATCCTCTGCTGCCCCCTTCTCCTTTTGCCTTCCATCTTTCCCAGCATGAGGGTCTTTTCTAAAGAGTCCTCTCTTCTCATGAGGTGGCCAAAGTACTTGAGCTTCAGCTTCAGGACTTGTCCTTCCAAGGAGCAATCAGGCTGGACTTCCTGGAGGATTGACCGATTGGATCTCCTTGCAGTCCAGGGGACTGCACCAGCACCATAATTCGAAAAGCTTTTAGATTAGGCCTCCAGTTTTGTGGAGAGAGGGGTAAACTGGGAGTGCCAGCATGGTGTAGTGGTTTGGTAGGTGGGAGATCTCGGTTCAGAGATCCTTGCTCAGCCCTGAAGCTTCTGGATTACCTTGGACCAGTCGCTTTCTCTCAGCCTTGCCTATACCACTGGTGTAGAAATGTGGAAAAAAAAACACCTAAAAAATGCAAATGCATAATCTTGCACTCCTCATCTTTAGAATGCAACTGCAAATGATCCCTTGCTACCGTTTCCCACCCAACTCGGGTGTGGAGTGTCTCTCCTAGCCTCTCCCCCCCCTCTTTCCATGCTGTTCAGCTTGCCCAGCCTTGCCAGTCGTCTCTGCGGTCTGAATGTCTCCCGTACCTTGTCCCGTGGAAGCAGGAAACAGAATGTCCGTGCTCTAACATGCCTGCTGCTCCGCTGCCTCCCTCGAGATTTATCGCCGTGTAACTCCTTCTAGATTTAGAGCCCAACAGGGTGGAGCGATGCTGGGGACATCAAGACCACACACACAAAATGGAAGGGAATGTGCTTATTTTGGGGTGGGGAGCTAGAATGGGCAAGTTCCAGTTTTGTTGAGCCATGCCATTTTGGCAGTTGAAAATTTGGTCCAGGTTCAAGATTGGACCACTCTCGGAGTCAGGGAGGATGGCGCCTGTCTGTGGGCCGGCCTCTCTGACTCTGAGAGTGGTCCAAACGTGCTTGATGGTGTCCCCTGTGCCAGAGAAAATTGCTGGCCTCACTGTGCCAGCCTAACTCCAGGTGAGGATTGCTCTCTAAGCGTGGTATAGAAGAAGGAATTTCAGTCTGTGCAGCTTCTGTTGCAGTGCTGTAAGGTTGAAAAAAGTACCCCAAATTCCCTCCTCCACCCAAATGTTAAAGGTTCAGGAGCTCTGCTCCCTATTTCTGGAGGAAAGGTCCATTGTGGGCTATAGGCAATGATGGATTGTGCAACCTCCTTACAAAGGTGGTGGGCTACTTCAGAGTACCGGGTGCAAGGGAGTGGCCACAGGATTCAGGCATCTTGTTGTCTCGTGCCTCCCTGGGGCACCTGGTGGGCCACTGTGAGATACAGGAAGCTGGACTAGGTGGGCCTTTGGCCTGATCCAGCAGGGCTCTTCTTATGTTCTTATGTTCTTATTGCATCTGGCCATCGTGACCGGATCTCTGTTTGTCTCATATCTTTTGAGATTTACTTAGGCTGTGATTTTCTTGACTTGGGACTTTGAGCAAGGCCCAGCACGAAAACTGCAGCTTCAGAGTGAACTTGCAAGCTTCTAGTTTCAATCCTTGAAGCCCTCTGGATTTCCCCCTCCTCTGCAGTCTCATGATGCTGTCTAAGCAAAGCAAGTCACTCAGAGTCAAAGAGTTGTCAAAAGGCTGGGGGTGGGGAACTAACAACACACCCAACAACAAACAACCTATGAATTAGCAGATGATGCTTTTTAGAGCATTGACATACAGAAGTGCACACTGACCCGCTCACATCCGTGCATCACTGTGCTGTGAAAGGCACAGGAGCAGAGGTGGGCAGAGGTAGTTGGCAATCTTCCTGGGATTTGGATCCTGCTTCTTCCCATTGGAACCCGTCTGATTTTTCAGATGTGCTTTGAGGGGCAAGAGGGATGCTCCCATCTTCAGAGGTTAGGTACTTATTCTTTGGTTGCTGAGGTTGCATTTTATAAAGTCTCTGTGGCTTTAAATGAGTCATTTTACAGTCTTACTCACACTTTGGGGAGGAATCCACAGCTTAGTGATAGCATATTTTGCCTGCAGAAGGTTCCAGGTTTCAACTCCTGCGAATGTAAGAGTGGAAAAGACCATGGTCTGAAATTCGGGAGACCTGCTACCATCCAGGGTTGGCAATGCTGAGTGGGTAAACCGATGGTCAGATTGAGCAAGAAGCAGCTTCCTGTGTTTTTTTTAAATATGATTTTTCAACAGCCTTTCGACACTGCTAGTTGGTTTACCCTGAAATCTTTTATTACCGTTGAGGCTGAAATCATGTCGGAGAAAAGTGGCAATCCAGGTTTTAATCCAAGGGACAGCCCCTTAAATTGAGTGTTGAGTGTTCGAATGGATAAAAAGAAATACTTTTTTACCCAGCAGGTAATTGATCTGTGGAACTCCTTGCCACAGGAGGTGGTGATGGCATCTGTGCTAGGTGCCTTGAAAAGGGGGGTTTGGACAGATTTCTGGAGGAAAAGTCCATCATGGGCTATATGCCATAATGGGTGGTGCAACCTCCTTACATTAATAATAGGCTACTTCAGAATGCCAGGTGCAAGGGAGTGGCAACAGGATGCAAGCATCTTGTTGTCTCGAGTGCTCCCTGAGGCACCTGGTGGGCCCCCGTGAGTATGTGTTGTTTTACCTTTACCGTTTACATTCATTCTTCGTAGGAAGACACTTTAAAACCGAGTCTCACTCTTGTATTGGTCTGACTGGCTATGTTTTGTCACCACAGACTGACAGCTTCCCTCCGGGGTTTCAAGGCAGAATTTTTCTCTACCAGGAGATGCCTGGTAATCAAACTGGAGGCTTTTTTTTCATATTCTGTGCAGCTAATCTACAACTCTAGTGGCATAACTAAAGAGGGTCAGTGGGGCCACTGTCCTGAGTGCCACACATTATCACCCCTCTCGCGGGCACTTGGAGCCTTCTGCAGCCCAGGGGATGTCTGGAGGGTGTGCCACAAATGCATGTGCCCCCTGGTGCCAGGTGCCCTCACTGTACAACCCGTCCATATCCAATTTCAGAGCTGGTGAGCCAGTCGGTTTCCTGGTTCCAGCCTCCCGCCTGCCACATGCCCAGTGATTTTGAGCGAGTGAAAACTGTTTTGCGTTCAAGGCTTCTAGCACCTGGGGGAGAGCCCATCCAAAGTTCAGGGAGTGGAACCTGCCGGATCCCAGCAGGAGTGGAGATAACTGCAGAAGGGTTCTGTTTGCTCCTGTGCCGGATGTCGTGTAGATAGGGCAGGCTGAGCCGGTGCTTGCCTTGGACTGGGCAATGGAGTGGGTGTGCAATGCTAGCTCTCACCTCCTGGCCAGCTGCCACGTTGCGTGGCCACTATACTAGCCACCTTCCTTGCCTCTGTGCAGAGGCGTTTCTACAGGGATGGCAAAGCTCTAAGTGCTGCAAGGAGCCTTACCATGTCCTGTAAATCCCTCCTCTCCCTTGCTGCTGTAGCCAGTAAGCAACGCCAAGATGTTGCTTTTCCCTGTGAGGATTGGCTAAAACGGTGCAGGAGAGGAGTGATTTCCACTGCAAGGTAAGGCTTCTTGCAAGACTTAGAGCTTTGCCCTCCCTGTAGAAATGCCACTGCCTCTGTGGAACAGATCCTGACAGGGTGGCTATGGAGAGCTCTGCCTCTGTGCCCCTGTGGTTTCTCATGTGCTGTGTGCTCGGTGGGCTCAGGGGAAGAGCCCCTGACTGCGTGGACAAGGTGCCAGGTTCAAGCCCCAGGTAGCTCTAGATCGGGCTGGGAAGGGCTCCTGTTCCCTTCTCCTTTAGTTCCCAAAGCTACCAATCTACCTTACAGGGCTGTTGTTGATTGAATGACTGAGAGAGAGAGTGCACTTGGAATGTCCTGCAGAACTGCAAAGTTTTACAATTGCTGTTTGATTCTAATCCCGTTGGGAGCAATTTAACTAGCAGGAAATTACCAGTATAGATGCACCTGTATAGCCTTTAAGTGCTAGTAGTTTTGCCAGGTGCTGCAGTAAGAACATAAGAAGAGCCCTGCTGGATCAGGCCAAGGGCCCACGTAGTCCAGCTTTCTGGATCTCACAGTGGTCCACCAGATGCCTCAGGGAGCACACAAGACAACCAGATGCCTGCATCCTGTGGCCACTCCCTTGCATCTGGCAGGCAGATATAGCCAACTTTCAGATCCAGGCGGTATACCCATCACGGCTTGTAACCTGTGATGGAATTTCCCTCCATTAAAATTTTCCAAACCCCTCTGAAAGGCCTTTAGGCTAGGGGCCATCACCACACCCTGTGGCAAGGTGTTCCACCGATTAAACGTGCCCCATGAAAGCGACAATCCCTGCCCCAGAGGGCTCACACTGTGCGTGAGTTTCAACAAGCCAGAGCCCGGAGGGAGGATGCGAACTAGACAGGCTTTGTCCTCCCTCTGGATCAGGTTGCTGTTTCTCTTCCTCGTAGGGGGACCTTTCTGTTTTGTAAATAAAGCCAACGTCTTTTCCTCCTCCAATTTTGACGTGAAAAAAATAATTGGTGACAGTGCCCAAAAGGGTTGAGGAAGCATCCGTTTCCTTGTATGCTGACTCTGGGGCAGAAAGCACCCCTTTGTTTTAGAATCTGTGCATTGCACAAGTTCCTGAATCTGGGCTTGGGACCCAGGAGTCCTGGCACACAGATCTCCACCCCCCATCCCCAAGTAGCTTTATAGTTCCTCCTGACTTCTCTTTCCTAGCTCCTGGGTGTGTTTCTTTGACTGCCCTGGCCTCTTCCCTCGACCGTGTCTGCATCTCCAAAGGGCAAAGAGATCTGGCGCAAACTTCCCCTTGTAGATGAGAAGCTCTTCCTGGACCGCCGTCTGCAAACAGACCTTGAATCCGTTCTGAGTCCCCTCTGTGTTTGCGCCCTGCTAAGTGGCACGTCAGAGAACATAAGAAGAGCCCTGCAGGATCAGGCCAAATGTCCATCTGGTCCAGCTTCTGTATCTCACAGTGGCCCACCAGGTGCCTCAGGGAGCACATGAGACAACAAGAGGCCTACATCCTATGGCCACATCCTTATATCTAGCATTCTGAGGTAAATTTCTGAGGTAAAATTCTGAGGTAAACATGAGGTAAATAAAACAGAAATTGCTATCCTATCTGTGAGGAAGGAGCCGCACTGGAACAAGCCAAAGACCCATCTAGTCCAGCTTCCCATATCTCACAGTGGCCCACCAGGTGCCTCAGGGAGCACACAAGACAACCAGATGCCTGCATCCTGTGGCCACTCCCTTGCACCTGGCATTCTGAAGTCGCCTACTTCTAACATAAGGAGGTTGCACCATGGCCTATAGTCCACAGGAGACCCTTTCCAAAGGTGGTGGATAGGAGGTGGTAGATGCCTTAGTCCAGTACTCAGGGTGAAAAGTGACCTCTAGCCCAGCCTTAAAGCAAATCCCATTCAAAATAGGTCAAGTGTTTTAAAATCTGGGCCCGTTCAGATCCCCCTTTTTAAACCCAGGCTCAGAAACTGGCGTGGCGCATTTTAGAGCAGGCCTGTACAACCTGTGACATCCTACAGTTGCTGAATGCAGTGTGAGCCTCACCATTTTTGTAGCTCCAGGCAGACATCAAAGACAGGTGAAAGTTTGTGAAGTCGGCCACTGTACATAGTTGGTGGGCTGAGTGCAGCTTGGTGGGTCACAAGTTGTTGGCCTGCTGGGGTTAAGCAGCTTTCTTCAGCTTTTGTTTTTAAGCCCTACACCAGAGGGTTTAGCAAGTGATCGCTCTTAATTTGACAAAGAGCTCCAGAGTCTACTTCAAATAAGTCCAGAGCTTGCAAAAAATAAAAATAAAAAAATTTGTGAACTTGTACAAGCAGCTGAGCTCTTGCAAGGGCTGCTGCTTTTGGTTTAGCAACTGAGCTCTTGCAAAGTTGACAGTTGAGCTCTTGCAGTGTTGCTTCAACCAGGCAGTTGCGTGTCTCTGTCTTAAGTCATTTGCGCCTCTTGCAAAATGACTCCTGGGTGGGCCCTGTTGGCTTTAGAGACCTCAATCAAACTGCAAGCACTTCCGTCGCACTTAAGTGGAAACGCACCAACAGAGTAGGAAGTGCAAGATAAAATCAGCAAGAGACTGCCGCAGCAGTTAGACCTACGGCTGATAAACCCTGCATCGCTTTTAGTGGACGGGGGCAAAGAAAGGACAAAATGGTTGTTCTGGAATGTAGAAGAGGGGCAGCAGTTTTCAACCACTGTTATGTGTCTTGGCACATTGATGTACCATGGATGGTTCTGCAGATGTGCCGTGGGAGTTGGGGGGGGGATAATTATTACTGCATAAGTAATTAGTACATAATTATTAGAACATAAGAACATTAGAAGAGCCCTGCTGGATCAGGCCAAAGGCCAATCTAGTCCAGCTTCCTGTATCTCACAGTGGCCAACCAGATGCCTGCATCCTGTGGCCACTCCCCTGCATCTGGCAGTCTGAAGTCGCCTACTACCAACGTAAGGCGGTTGCACCACCCATCATGGCCTGTAGCCTACGATGGACTTTTCCTCCAGAAATCTGTCCAGTCCCCTTTTAAAGGCACCTAGGCCAGATGCCATCACTAACTCCTGTGGCAAGGAGTTCTACAGATTAATTACCCGATGGGTAAAAAGAGCATTTATCCATTCCAACTCTCCCGATTTTATTGGCTGGCCCCTGGTTCTGGTGCTGTGAGAGAGGGAAAAGAACCTCCCTCTATCCATCCCATGCATAATTTTGTGCGTCTCAATTTTGTCATAGGGTCATTGGGGGATGTGACATTCCCCCCCCCCCACCTGCCTGCCGGCAGCATGGTGTGCCTTGTCAATTGTCAAAAAACCAGTGGTGTGCCCTGAAGATTTTAGTGCCTTGTTAGTGTGCTGTGAGAAGGAAAAGACACTGCTCAGCAGGGTGGGGACAGGGGAGCAAAAAGGAGATAAATAATGTTTGGAAGGGCCACTTAACGTTACTTGCAGTGCCTTATCTAGTGTGCACACAATGTGTGCTTGCATATCAGCACATTGTACTGTTCAGGGAGATAAAGGATGAAAAGCACCTTACCTGTTACGTCTGTGGCTTCCTCTGGTGGTAGAGGCGCCGAGGCCCTGAAACCAGTTGGCAACTCCAGACACCAGCATACATTTCAATGCGGGAAGAGACTCTGGGCCAAATCATAGACCAGCCGCCCAGTTTATTGAGTCCCTTGAGCCAGTCGTTGCCTCTCTAACCTAAATACGAAGCTGCTTTCTACTCGGTATAGATCATTGACTTTTTTCCCTGCTAGTCCTTCCTGATGATGCCTACCTTGTAGGCAGTGGTGTCATCTAAATGATTTAAGAACAGGTACTCACTTTTGATTGGCACGTGTCGGGACCCGCCCACCGGAAGTGACGTCATAAGCCGGAAGTGATGTTGTGGCAGGAAGGGACATGAAAAGAGCCCTTTTTGAGGCCTCAGATGATTTTAAACTGACCCAACTGTTGCAACAGTATTCCACAGCACCCCCAGAACATGTTAAGGAGGCCTGGCATCATGTTAAAGTGACCCAACAGTTCCAAAACCCCAGAGCAGCTCATTTTTCAGTGGGAAGGCAAGGCAAGACTCAGCTAGCTGCCTGCCTGCCTGCCTGCCTGGCTCTGAGAATGTGCAGGCAACTCAAACGTGCAGGGAATTCAAATGTTGCAGGGGGCGGAGTCTACAAGTGGGTGGGCGAATGGGTGGGGCCAGCCGTAATCCTAGGAACCGGTACTCGCGTGCCCCCGCGTACCCCCTGCATGACATCACTGCTTGTAGGGTTGTTGTGAAAAAAGGAGGGGGGAGACCAAGGCAAAGTGGTCATGGAGGCCTCTCTGAGCTCTTTGCAGGAAGGATGTGATTAAAAAAAGGGTTGCTAAGTAATGGTGCATTTCCATTGGCGCATCCCAGAAACATAGAGGCACCTCTCTGCATTTGTATTGCCTTTTTCACCGCAAGGATCGCCACTCGACTTCTGTCCCTCTGCTTTTCCAGAGCTCTTTTCTCTGTCGCCCTGTTGTTTGTGCTCAGTTATTTGCATGTCCTGCGCTGGCTTTTGAAGAGGGGCGTGTGTGTGTCAACTGCCGATAACCGTCTCCTGAGAATGCTTAGTTGCACAAAAGGAGTTGGTGCGCACCACATTCAGAGTGCAGTCCTCACCTAGAGTTAGGCTGGCACAGTTAGGCCAACAGAGTTTGGCCGGCACAAGGGCCACCGTAGAGCACACTTGGACCACTCTCGGAGTCAGGGGGGATGGTGCATGTCTGTCTGCTGGCCTCTCTGACTCCGAGAGTGGTCCAAACATACTTTACAGTGTCCCTTGTGCCAGGCAAACTTTGCTGGCCTAACTGTGCTGGCCTCACTCCAGGTTAGGATTGCGCCCTCAGCAACATTTACAAGCTGGGCTTGGCACCTGGAACGCAGGAAATGGAAGGGAAGCTGTCTTCTGGCATTTGATGTCCACAGCTCCTCCGACGGCACTTTGAGCGCACTGAAGACTCCTGGTCAGGATTGTGCCCTTAGTTTGGGTGTAAATCCGTCCCTGCAGATCAGAGGGAAAGCTAAGCAAGAACCCTCCTTCTTGAAACCTGTTCTAACATGTGAACATAAGAACATAAGAAGAGCCCCACTGGATCAGGCCAAAGGCCCATCTAGTCCAGCTTCCTGTATCTCACAGTGGCCCACCAGGTGCCCCAGGGAGCACACGAGACAACAGGATGCTGTTGCCACTCCCTTGCATCTGGCATTCTGAAGCAGCCTACTACGGTTGCCCAACCCATCACGGCCTATAGCCCACGATGGACTTTTCCTCCAGAAATCCATCTAGTCCCCTTTTAAAGGCATCTAGGCCAGATGCCATCACCACCTCCTAGGTGATGTGATCATTTTCCACCTAACAGCTAATCGTTCTTTGCGTGTGTGTTTTTTAATTTGATTATGGGAGCCCCCCCCCCCAATCTGAAGTGATCCAGAGTTTTTTCTTTCCCCTTAAGTGAGAATGAGACTTCTGAAGCCTGTCTTTTTTCCCCACTCTCTCTTCCACCTCCCCACGCTTATTTCCTTATCCAGCCGTTTTTGGCACCGAGGCCCCTTCTGTGGACGCAAGGAGCAAGCCAAGGTTCTTTTGTACGATTGTTCTGGACACAATCGCTCCCTTCACGGCTGGGCTCGGCGTGGGGAGGCAACGCTGGGACCAGTGACAGGATAAATATTAATCCGGTTGGGCCAGGTGACGGGCGCACACAGAGAAGTCGCCATCGACACTGGGAACTGCCCGGGGCCAGCACTGGGATGCCAAGAGCCGCTGGGAGCTCCTTCCGAGCCCTTGGCTGAGGCAGGAGGCGAAGGGATGGCTTGATTCACCCTCTTTTTGTGCAAGCAGCATTTTACCCCCAAGCCCCAGCTTTTCAGGTGCTACTTCCATCAGCTATGTCAGTGATAGGAATACAATTGAGCCATTGTGGCTGAGAAAAGCCCCTTGGAGCAGAGGCGTTTCTACAGGGAGGGCAAAGCTCTAAGTGTTGCAAGAAGCCTTCCCCTGTCATGTAAATCCCTCCTCCTCTCCCTTGCTGCTGTAGCCAGTAAGCAACGCCAAGATGTTGCTGTTCCCTGTGAGGATTGGCTAAAGCGGTGCAGGAGAGGAGTGATTTCCACTGCAAGGTAAGGCTTCTTGCAAAACTTAGAGCTTTGCCATCCCTGTAGAAATGCCACTGCCTTGGAGATCAAGAAGATCATTCTTGAACTTGCCTCCGTCTGAGGTCAGCTACCAGCTTGCCTATAACGGATGCCTTTCGAATCTGGCCCTTTCCGGCCTCTCTCCCTAGCACGGTCCCCTCACAGGCACCTTCCTCATTGTCGTATTTGCCCAGGGTGTCTCCCGTCCGGCCTTGGCTGCTGTCCAAAGACCAAATCAAGGGGGATTTTCAGAGCTCTGCTTGACAAAGGCCAACCCTTCGCCGCCAAGTGAAGATTTCCGCCCTCCTGTACCCCCAAGGCAGACACATCCCTCTGCCAAAATGATGGCCCTCAAGGGCACGTTGTGGAGATACCTGGAGGCAGGTGCGACATCCGTCTCCAGGGGAAAATCGGAAAGCAGGATGGGGAGATGTTTTCAAGGAAAGAGGCTATTGGGTCCTGCCAGTCTTGGGCAGTGATCCTTGGTCTGTTTGAGAAGTAATAATCCACACTGTCCCGTGTAGAAGGGCTAGACTTCCATGCAATCAATCGTTCTTTATTGCGGTCGAAGACCAGAAATATCCAATGTTTATCACAAAGACAATGGTTAGGGAAAACCTAAGACCATAGTATACAAAGTCTCAAATGTAGAAGTAAATAAACATACTGGATCATATTGAAAACTAAGTCATGAGTAAAACTAGGGAGCTACTAAGAATCTTAAAATGACGGACCTTAAACATACGCATAACCAAGGAACTGCCTGGGAAGAAAAAGCCAATTAATGGAATAACAGATTGGTCAAGAGAAATTGGAAAGGGTCTACACAAGAAATATGGAAGAAATCAGCATGAAATCATAACAATAACCATTATGTCTCGATTCAGCACTAATAGAGGCCCATCAACTCAGTGAAGATAAATTAATTTGCCAGTATTATTGGATACCTCTGCCTTAGAGTATCTGGGCAATACATCATTTATCCAGAGACTTAGCATGCAAGTGAGCCTGGGATTGTGGCCTTGGACCTTAGGGGGCTGGCTTGTCCTGAAGCAGAGGCATCACTAGGGTTGTCATCCCCCGGTGTGAGAGCTCATCACGTCACCCCCATGATGTACCCCCTCCCATACCAGACCATACAGAATAAATTACAATATCATACCCACAGCCTAAATGCAATGGGGTTGCAGACACTAGGGTTGGTGTCACCCCTATTAACTTTATTTATTTCATCATATTACAAGAGTAACCCACAAATCAGTAAACCCCAAAAAGAACCAACTGGATGACATTCACCCAAGTGCTCTCGTATTAGCTCTGATACATGGTACTGAGAGTCGACTCATACGAACACCCTAGTGGTTCCCCATTGTGCCATAATAACGCCTCATTGACTCTCGGAACAATCACCGGTCAGGTCTGAGTTAAGGAAATCCACTTTTTGTTCCATAAGGCAGTTGTGTTTTCGTTTTCTGGTTCATTGGCCCCAACCTTTGATAGCGTAAGGATATTACACTCTGGTTTGTTTCATGACAATCTGCAAAATATTACCTTTCCAATGATATGTAACATGATGGTATTATTCACAAATAAATGTTTTCCAAAATTTTGGCAACTAGTGGTCTCTCTCTCTCTCTCTCTCTCTCTCTCTCTCTCTCTCACACACACACACACACACACACACACACACACACCCTGAGGGTGTCACCTAGTGCGGTCTGCTTCCACCCACTCCACACCCACTAGTGATGTCACTGCCCTGAACTCAATGGTTCCCTTTGGATAACACCTGTTCAGGTGGCAGCCAGTTGCCCGGGTGAAAACTGTTGCCTGCAACAACAAAACCACAATAGTGCGATTGTTTTATTGGCACACGTAGCCTGAGCCACACACCTCACCTGCTGCTGGCCTAAAACACCTTCCAAGGGTGTTGCACAAGGGAAACTGCATCTCCTGGTCAGAGTAACAAGCTGTTAAAAAAACTAGCCTTTGCCAGCTCAAGTTTGGAAGGAAGACTCCAACACAAATACATTTTTGTTAGGCCAGCAAAGTTGGCGCTCCAAGTTTTGCTTGGATCTTTTTTGTAATCAGCACGATATGATTCAGAACAAAAGAGAAATGTGACATTTACAAAGAAACAATGCTGTGCTTCAACTGAGAAATGATTTATAGTGAGTAAAAAATGTCAAAGACCGTATTTTAAGTTGCTGCGGCCGGATAAAATCTTGTGACGGGCCAAATTGAGCCACCGGGCCGTAGATTGGAGACCTCTGCCGTGGAATATTGAGCCCTGACAGCCATGCACATTTTAAAAAGGGTTGTGTTTGAGTCCCAGGGTTGAGGCAGGCTGTGGTTGAAACAGAAACCTGATAGGTGGCAAAAAAGCTGATTTTCTTATCTGGTGAGCCTGTTGAGGTAACCTTGTCAGACGTCAAGACAAAGAAACAGTCATAAGATGTGGTGCGTGTGCGCGCTTTTTTTTTGAAGAACATGTTTCTACAACTGTTTGTCTTCTGTGACCTCATCTTTGGAAGGCTAATCTCTTGGCTACCTGGTCTATTCCAGCATGCCCTGTTGGCCATTTTTCCCACCACCCCCTGCTTTTTTCCTCTGTGGTTGTAATGGTATGTGCAGTCCCACACCCACTTAAATGGCTGCCACCTTCACTTTGTTGCTCTTCCTCCCACTCCTTGACTTCAAACAGGAAGAGGGGAAGGGGGGAGAGGAGAGTGGTTGGCTAGAGAGTCAAGGTTCTCTAGCCCATCGTTCTCTTCTCCTCTGCAGTTCCTCTTCTTCATAATCTTCATTTTTGAATCTGAAAGAGAGGAAGGATGGAGGCACTCCCTGCCAACCCAACCCATGAGGAAGCAGCCCAAGACAGCCCCACAAACTCCACAGGTGGGGAAAACCTGTGCACACAGGTTGCAGCTTCCAAACTTTAGCCCCCCTCCCCACTGTTTTCTTTTGCAGGAAAAGTCCACGGGGATTTTATTACACATATTCCAGTGTACCGTATCAGCTCAGGCTGAACACAAATAAGCCACAACGAACAAAGGGGGAGAAAAACCCACAACCTGTTATTGGCAAAGCTCAGGGACACTCAGGGCGCAATCCTAATCTGAAGTTGGGCCGGCACAAGGGGCACCATAAAGTATGTCTGGACCACTGTCGGAGTCAGAGAGGCCAACATACAGACATGCACCTCCCCCTTGACTCCGAGAATGGTCCAAATATGCTTTACGGTGGCCCTTGTGCCGGCCCAACTTCAGATTAGGATTGCGCCCTCAGTCATTCAGTCAAGGCTAAGGAGGCAGGGGTGAGGGCTCTTGTCACAGGGGCACAGGCTTGGAGGGCTGGCTTGTGGGGCTGGAAGAGGGGTCTTGACCTTATCTCTGTCTCTCTTCTCTCCCTGCAGTGGTTCGCCTATTCCTTCATGGTGAAATGTCTCATCACCCTCTCCACAGCTGGGCTGGTGATCCTGATCCTGGCTTTCCACATCAAAGAGATCCAGGTAATTCTGCCTTTCTGCTATTTGCACAACGATCCTGTAAGGTAGGTGAGGCCGAGAGAGAGAGAGAGAGAGAGAGAGAGAGAGAGAGAGAGAGAGAGAGAGCGCCTGGCCCAAAATTAATGACATAAGAAGAGGCCCGATGCATCAGGCCAAAGGCCCATCTAGTCTAGCCTCCTGCATCTCACAGTGGCCCACCAGGAAAACAGAAACATACAAGAAAAGTGAGCATACATTCACGCCGTGGTTACAAAGCACCTGCCTGATGGTTCCAGTGTATCATGGAAATGTAGCAGAGTGGCCTGCTCTAGGTACCAGCGCAAGGAAGCTAGTATCTTAGCAACCAGGAAAGTGCATCTTAAGAGGTCTCGCTTCAGTGGCTTGCACGCATTTGCTATGCGCCAGCAACCAGCACAGAGAGTGAGAGAAACGAGGTCCCGTGTGCTTGTTGTACAGGGGACAGTCTGAGGCTATTGATGGGGAACTGTGCCCCCAAACCTGTGATCCGGAGCTGCCTGGTCCTGGTGAACAGCTGGTCACTTTGGCCAAGGTTACCCAGTCTTGAGTCATTTGGGGAAAGCGCCACTGATAGATGGTTATGGCTTGTTATGGACATATTCCATCGGTATGTTCCGTTCCTGCAAGGAACGTCTTGGACGAAGCACAAAACCCCAGTCGGACACGAGTTCAGACAAGATCTGACGGCGAATTGCGGTCGTGTTCCAGACACGGCCCCACCTTTGCCCCAGCAGTGGCACCAGCGCCCATCTCAGCCCATCCACCCACCCACGTCTATGCCTCCCAATCCCTGTTTTGGAAGACGGAGGAAGAGATGGAATGGCGGAGGAAGTGAGAAGGAGATGCTCTAGCCCACTACTCTCTGTCCACTCCTCCGCACTTCCTGTCCTGCTTAATTCTCCAGGAAATGGAGGGCCTGGAGGCAAGCACACCAGCAGGCGAGGGAGCATTTGGCAAGCTTTCAGGTGCCAGAAGGCCTTGAGCCAGCCCCAGACTGCCTTGTGCTGGTGGACGTTCATAGAAGCATAGAGTTGGAAGGTGCCTACAGGGTCATTTAATCCAACTCCCATCTCGGAATCAGGGTTGGCGCACGTCTGTGTGCTGGCCTCTCTGACTTCAAGAGTGGTCCAAACTTACTTGACGGTGTCCCTTGTGCTGGCCAGACTTTGCTTTATTTACCTCATATTTACCTCAGAATTTTACCTCAGAAATTTACCTCAGAATGCCAGATACAAGGGAGTGGTGTTTGGGCCACTCTTGGAGTCAGGGAGGATGGCGCCCGTCTGTGTGCTGGCCTCTCTGACTCCAAGGGTGGTCCAAACATACTCGACGGTGGCCCTTGTGCTGGCCAAACTTTGCTTTATTCACCTCATTTTAACCTCAGAATTTTGCCTCAGAAATGTACCTCAGAATGCCAGATACAAGGGAGTGGTGTTTGGGCCACTCTTGGAGTTAGGGAGGATGGCACACGTCTGTGTGCTGGCCTCTCTGACTCCAAGAGTGGTCCAAACATCCTTGACGGTGGCCCTTGTGCTGGCCAAATTTTGCTGGCCTCACTGTGCCGGCCTGACTCCAGGTGAGGATTGCGCTCTGAGTCAACGCAGTGCTCTCTCTCCCACACTCTGCACGCTGCTACGAAATCCTCTGCTGCCAACCGTTGGAGGCTGGCGGAAGCGAATGGAAAGAGCCGGCTGGGCGTTGCACGCTCAGAGTCTGGGATCCCAGCCCAGCAGCAGCCTTGCCTGCCGGCCCCATCTCGCCTCACCGCACTCCCGGCCTCCGTGGTGGAGGCACAAGCCAGTGACACTTGGAAAATCGACCTCACAAGGTTTTTCTTTCCTCCGGGCGGTCTGATCCGAGCCTCGGACCTGAGTGCGCCGTTTCCTGCCTGAGTCACGGCATGTTTCATCGCCCGGCTGCCAAGTTGCAGCGCACGTAGGAAGCTGCCTTGGACCGAGTCAGACCCAGCCAAGCGCTGGCTTGTGGGCACAGACACTCTCCAGGGTTTTCTCTGCTGGGCTTGGAGATGTCAGGGATGTGGATGTTGGCCCATCTGCATGCAAAAGTGGGGCTCTTCGGGGGGGGGGCTGCCAGGGCTGCCTGGGAAGGTGTGATTTGCGGGCTCCCTGGTTCCTGTTGGTTTCCCAAGAACGGCTTTGCAATGCAGTTCTGTGTGATTGTTTGTTGCGACACAACCGAAGACAGATGCAGACCTAGATAGAGGTACGGCAGAAGCCTTGACTTTCGCCAGCTGCTTTTAATTGTCATCACGTGTCAAAGTTTGTCCATCTTTTCCTCCTTGGTGCAGTTTCACCTGTCTTTCCATTTGTCATTTGTCGACATCCTTGCGGGTCGTCCTCTGAGGCTACGGGAGGGAACCGCTGCCTGCCCTGACCCGCTTTCTGTCCCCCTAGCTCTTCATGCTGGACAACTCCCTCTCCGACTGGCGGATCGCCGTGAGTGCCCCCAAACTGGGTCTCGTCGGGCTGGAGCTCCTGGTCTGCTCCCTCCACCCGCTCCCGGTCGGAGACTTCCCCTGCCTGGACCCGAAGCCCTCCCAGACCTTCCTGTTCCTCTCCGACGCGGACCTGCTGCTCTCGCTGCTCATGTTCCTCCGGCTCTACCTGGTGCCCCGGGCGGTGCTGCTGCGGAGCAGTGTCCTGGGAGACGCCTCCTACCGCAGCATCGGCTCCCTGAACAAGATCCACTTCCAGTACCCCTTTGTGCTCCGGGTGATGGTGAACAGCCAGCCGGGGCGCGCCCTGCTCATCTTCACCATGGGGCTCTGGCTCATCGCCTTCTGGGTGCTGTCGGTCTGCGAAAGGTGAGGAGCCGGCGAGGGGGCTGGTGGGAGCATCTAGAAGTCTGGGTTCCGAAGGGCACCTGGTGAAAGCGGCTAGCCTGGGAGGGGCCGTTGATTATTCCCCCTGATCGTGAGCAGTTCTGCTCCAAGTCAAGGTTCCGAAGGGCACCTGGTGAAAGCAGCCAGCCTGGG
>JAJKFI010000022.1:9192037-9211274 GCA_029204185.1 Lerista edwardsae
ACCTGGTGAAAGCAGCCAGCCTGGGAGAGGCTGTTGGTTATTCCCCCGATCGTGAGCAGTTCTGCTCCAAGTCCAGGTTCCGAAGGGCACCTGGGAGAAAGCAGCCAGCCTGGGAGGGGCTGTTGATTATTCCCCCTACAACTGAACACGAGCAGTCCTGCTCCAATCGGTCTAAAAAAAGCAAAACAGGGCCGTCCAAAAATTAGGAAGTGGTTTCTGCTGTTGTGGGAAACGCCCTCTATTTTCAGATGCAGATTTGTCTGCAAATTAAAAGGCCGTGATCATTTTGTAAACCCCAAAATGCCTAGACTAGGAGTGTCACGCTCGCTTCATGCAGCAAGCTGAATAGCAGTCATCATGCCTGCTGAGGGATGGAAGTGATGTCACACAGCAGGAAGTGATGTCACTAAGTGTGCAATCCTAACCTGGAGTGAGGCTGGCACAGTGAGGCCAGCAAAGTTTGGCCAGCACAAGGGACACCGTAAAGTATGTTTGGACCACTCTCGGCGTCAGAGAGGCCAGGAGTTAGGAATGCCTCCTAATTTTCTGGTTTCTGAGCCGTGTTACTTGATAGTCTTTTCGCTGAGGAATTCGCCCGGTGCCTCCAGCGCACAAGAGATGTGTTCTCCCGCTGAGCAACGGTCCCTTCTTGAAAACCACTCCCTGTCTGGGGTGCCACCCTTTTATTTCCACTGTTTTGAAAGGATCGCCCTTCATTCTGTCTGACATCCAGCCAACAGGTAAATCACTCACCTGGGGAGCCCAAGGCTGACAACTGAGTCAGCCTGAGTGAGAAAAACAAACAGGCGGCTTGTCACTTTTGACGATGCCGAGTTTTGTTCTGTTTCTGAAACGGTGACATCAGTAGATCATGTAACAAGCGAGTTGAGTGGCGCATTATCCTTAAAATCAACACAGCAGGCTGTGCACACCTCCGTCCCAGCGCATGACGGCTGTGAGCGCTTGCGGGAACGGCTCCTCGGAGGACTCCCAAGAGATGCCATCGTGAGCCTCTCCCGTTTTTTCCCCCTGCCAGGCAGCACATGGAGGAGGACGAATACCTGGGCCGCTACCTGTGGCTGATTCCAATCACTTTCCTCACCATTGGCTACGGGGACGTGGTGCCAGAGACAATGTGCGGCAAGGTCGTGTGCCTGTTCACGGGTGTTATGGTAAGAGATGCGCTGGCCTGCAGCTCAGCGACCCCTCAGCTCCTGCTACCAGTCAACTTGCATGCAGAACAAGGTCCAACCCTTTGGCTTCCAATCCAAGTCGGTCGAACGAATGTGACAATAACTATAGGTTGGCCCTAGACAGTGGTGTCATCTAAATGATTTAAGAACAGGTACTCACTTTTGATTGGCACTTGTCGGGACCCGCCCACCAGAAGTGACATCATAAGCTGGAAGTGATGTCGTGGCAGGAAGGGACATGAAAAAAGCCCTTTTTAAGGCCTCAGACCATTTTAAACTGATCCAACAGTTGCAACAGTATTCCACAGCACCCCCAGAACATGTTAAGGAGGCCTGGCATCATGTTAAAGTGACCCAACAGTTCCAAAACCCCAGAGCAGCTCATTTTTCAGTGGCAAGGCAAGGCAAGGCTCCGCTCGCTGCCTGCCTGGCTCTGAGAACGTGCAGGCAACTCAAACGTGCAGGAAATTCAAATGTTGCAGGGGGTGGAGTCGACGAGTGGGCGGGCAAATGGGCGGGGCCAGCCATAATCCTAGAAAACGGTACTCACGTACCCCCACGTACCCCCTGCATGACATCATTGCTTACAATCCAAGTCGGTTGAACGAATCTGACAATAACTATAGGTTGGCCCTAGACATCTGTGAGGGTTCCGAACCCCCACAGATGCTGAAAAACGTGGATAACGAGATCCACACTCTGGCCACACACACAACTGGAAGGTCTTGTCCAGATCAGGCCCAAGACCCATTGAGTCGAGCTTCCTGTATCTCACGGTGGCCCACCAGATGCCTCAAGTGGCAACAAGATACCTGCATCATATTTCCACTCCCTTGCAGCTGGCATGTCAGAGGCAGCCTGCTTCACGACGGGTACAGCGTAGACCCATCATGACTCGTAACCTCTGAAGGACTTTCCCTCCATCCCTCCGTCCAGTCCCCTTTCAAAGGCATCTCTCGACCAGGTGCCGTCACCACACCCTGTGGCAAGGAGTTCCGCAGATTAACGACATGCACACAGTAATGGCACCAGAGCTCCTGCTGCCCTCTCCGCTCCCCCTCCCCACAGCACACAGCCATCCCTAGTGCTGCACTGAAAGCCAAATGAGATGTGGCGGTGGGAGATCGGTGATCAGATCTTCTCCTTGGGGCAAGGGGGCTGTTGAAGAGGAGAGGATTAGCTGTGTGCCATTTTCCTAATCGGAGTCCATTCCCCCCACCCCACCCTGAAGCTGCACGTTGCTGTATGGGGCAAATGCTTGCTGTCTGCCTTCTCATTTTCCTCCCTTCCTCCCCTCATCCATTCGCAGGGGGTGGGCTGCACCGCTCTGCTAGTGGCCGTCGCGGCTGATAAACTGGAATTCAGCAGGGCCGAGAAGCACGTCCACAACTTCATGATGGACATCCAGTGTGCCAAAGAGGTAAGAGAGGCGCAAGCTGAATCAGCCGCCCTCTGGCGTCAGGAGGGCCCCATGCTGCAGCTTTTGCTTTGAACGTGGAGAATCCCTGCGGGCAACTTTTGGGCATTTACCAGTTCACCCCTTACCCCCTGACAACTTTCCAGCACCAGGGTACAGGCAGTGCAGCTCCAAGGTCAGGGGCCAAACGTTCCCTTGCCTTGAGGGACTCTGGGACTGCCCCCCCCAGTGGTGTCATTCAAATGATTTAGGAACAGGAACTCACTTTTGATTGGCACTTGTCGGGACCCGCCCACCGGAAGTGACGCCATAAGCCGGAAGTGATGTCATGGCAGGACGTGACATGAAAAAAGCCCTTTTTGAGGCCTTAGACAATTTTAAACTGACCCAACAGTTGCAACAGTATTCCACAGCACCCCCAGAACATGTTAAGGAGGCCTGGCATCATGTTAAAGTGACCCAACAGTTCCAAAAGTATTCGAGAGCAACCCCTGAGCAGCTCATTTTTCAGTGGCAAGGCAAGGCAAGGCGCCACTCGCTGCCTGCCTGCCTGCCTGCCTGGCTCTGAGAACATGCAGGCAACTCAAACATGCAGGAAATTCAAACGTTGCAGGGGGCGGAGTCGACAAGTGGGCGGGCGAATGGGCGGGGCCAGCTGTAATCCTAGGAACCGGTACTCGCGTACCCCCGCGTACCCCCTGCATGACATCACTGACTGCCCCCCCAACTGCAGGATGCAGAACGTCCTAGCTAGGGCAGGGCTGGGAAGCCAGTTAGGATGTGGTTCCTGAGAGATTTCTGTGACTGCTTACTGTGCGGAAGAGGCAAGGAACTCCACAGAAAAGACGTGGACGTCTGCTTTTTGAGCATCAGTGTTCAAACTGAACCACAGGCCACCTCTTCAGTCCCTTCCCCCCATGCTTCAGGTGGCCTGCCAGCCTTCCCCGCTCTTTTGCATCCCAGGCACGCGCCTTCAGTTAAATATACATGCATCCACCCTTTTTATCTGGAACTTTTCTTGCAACGTGGGTGGGTCCGTGACGGCATCAGTCTCCCGCCAGTCAGTGCTGTGCAGAGTCTTCTTTCGGCTGTCAGTGCTCACAGCCGGTTTCCCTTGAGCTCAGTGCAGGGTGCTGCTCTCCCACCTTGAAGCCCCCTGGCATTAGAAGAGGGGGGAAAAAACGGGATTGACTGTATTGGACGAGCCGTCAGTGGCTGACAACTTGCCCGGCCCAGTGATTGCAGCATGGGCAGGAAGGAAACCGACGGGCACTTCTTAAGAACATAAGAAGAGCCCTGCTGGATCAGGCCAAAGGCCCAGCTAGTCCAGCTTCCTGTATCTCACAGTGGCCCCACCAGGTGCCCCAGGGAGGCATGAGACAACAAGATGCTTGCATCCTGTTGCCACTCCCTTGCACCCGGTACTCTGAAGTAGCCTACTACTAATGTAAGGAGGTTACAACCCATCATTATCTATAGCCCACGATGGACTTTTCTTCCAGAAATCCATCCAATCCCCTCTTAAAGGCATCTAGACCAGACGCCATCACCACCTCCTGTGGCAAAGAGTTCCACAGACTAACCACCCGCTGGGTCAAAAAGTACTTCCTTTTATCTGTTTTAACTCTCCCAACCCTCCGTTTTAGCGGATGCCCCCTGGTTCTGGTGTTTTGAGAGAGGGAAAAGAACATCCCTCTATCGACTCTATCCCTTCCGTGCATAGTTTTGTATGTCTTCTACCCACTGATGCTCTCTGCTCGCACTCGCTTTGCGGCAGGCACGGGAAACGCCCTCACGGCTCTTCTTAACTGATTGCCAAGCTTTCCCTCCCCGCCTCTCACCTGCTTTTGCACTGTCCGCCTCCAGATGAAGTGTTCCGCGGCCAACGTCCTGCAAGAGGCCTGGCTGCTGCACAAGCACACCAAGAGAAAAGACGGCCAGAGGACGCGGAAGCACCACCGGAGGCTGCTGGCAGCCATCCACATGTAAGGGGGCAGTGGGGGGCACACGTGGGGTGCCTGGGGGGGCAGCCCCCTACCCTGGGAAGAACCGGAATCGACTGGTCAGAATCTAGGTGGCTGTTCAGGACCCCGGTGTAGCACAGAAGTGCGCTGGCGTCATGCAGGGGCGATGCACTCTGGGGCGACGCTGGGAGGTGCAACCCGGAAGTGGGTCATTAGTGGGTCATTGTCCTCCGCGCGATCCGGAAGTTGTGTCCTTAATGCTGCTGTAAGGAATCCGCACAGTTTGTCCGCGCGATTTTTTGCCCTTTTCAATTGTGACCCCGGTATCCGCGGTGTGTAAAATCCGTGCGTGCCGGACTTGTGGACAGCGGCCGCGCCTGTCTGTCCGACGCAGCCGGGCAGGGGACGTCACTCTGTCCTCGTTGCAGGTTCCGGCACGTGAGGATCAAGCACCGCAAGATCCGCGACCAAGTGAACGCCATGGTGGACGTTTCCAAGGTGAGCTGGGCAATGGAGGGGGTGGCGGGCCTGGGCTGGGGCGCTTGCTTGCGACGGAGGGGAAACGCCTCTCATAATAGGTCGTGGGGGGGGCAGGGGAAGGCTGGGTCACATCATCGCTAAGCCCCTCCCGGAGCTGAAACGTTCCGGAACCCCTTGTGCAGTGTCAGGTCGGTGCCAGTTCTTTGGCAGGCTGCTGGAACGGTCAGGCCTTTGTCTGGCAGCCGGCCTGTGCTATGAAACCTGCACATTCTCGATGAGTCACATCCGGGCAGGGGAAGTGCGAGGGCAAGCTGGGAGCTGTGGCGCTCACCCCGGCCCCTCCTCCCCCTCCCGCACACAGATGCAGATGATCATGTGGGATCTCAGCGCCAGCCTGAGCAGCTCCCACCAGGAGCTGGAGAAGCGGATCGAGTCCCTGGACAGGAAGCTGGACGAGATGTCGCGGCTCCTCACGGCCCTGGTGGCATCCAAGCAGCAGCAGGAACAGCAGCCTCTCTGACGCTCTAGGGCTTAAGGTACAGGCTGGGGGGGGCGAGAGAGAATCCCACGCCCCGCCCCACACCGCTTGGGCTCTGCAGTCTCCCCGTTCTGTGAGCGCACAAGTGTTTTTCAAACTGTGGGTCGGGACCCACCAGGGGGGTCGCGAGTCAACGTCAGGGGGGTCGCGAAGCACCTAGAGCAGCCGTATTGAAAAGATGGGAAGCTGGGATGCTGGACAGGGGAAAGGCGGTGTCAAGGCTGTCCATAGGCTTTTTCTCTTTCTGGTTCACTTTGCGATCGGACAACGGCCGAGAAAGAACGCAACCGATTGCTGCCTGCTCAGGAAGGCAGCAGGCTCTGGCGTCACAATGACAGCCCTCCCGGTCAGTGGCGTTTCTACAGGGATGGCAAAGCTGTAAGTCTTGCAAGATAAGAAGCCTTACCTTGCAGTGGAAATCACTTCTCTCCTGCACCGTTTTAGCCAATCCTCACAGGGAACAGCAACATCTTGGCGTTGCTTACTGGCTACAGCAGCAAGGGAGAGGCGGGATTTACACGACAGGGTAAGGCTTCTTGCAACACTTAGAGCTTTGCCATCCTTGTAGAAACACCTCTGTTCCTGGTGGGTCCCGGACAGACTGTCTTCCTAAAAAGTGGGTCCCTGTGCTAAAATGTTTGAGAACCACTGTGTCAGCAGAATTCATTTGGCAGATCGAACAAGCCCCATCTACAAAGGGAGATGCAGTCCAATTCTGGACCGCACTACTTCAGACTGGAGGAGGGTTTTCATATTTTTGAACCCTCCCTCCCCCCCCCCCCCCCCGTCACCACCACGCATGTAGTGAACCACCAAATCGGGAAGAGGTCTGGCTAACCCTTTCCTCCCATGTGCTCGTTGACTACATGCCATCAGAATTATTTTTTGCAACTCGGGAAAAAAACAAACGTGCATATTTTCCTTTTATTGAAAAGGAGAACTGCAGGTAAATGTTTTAGCCTACCTTGCTTAACATTTAGGATGGGTTGCCAAGGAGCCAGATCATATTGCTTCGAGCGATGTGGGGTGGGAAGTGTCAGGTCTAGATTGCAAGTTCCCTGGGGCAGCGACCTACCCTCTCACCTGTCCAATGCATGATGTACATTGATGAAGTTAGGTTCATCATATATTTTAATCATCCTCTCTCCCCTGCACCAATTTGACCTCGTTCCCCTTTTCCCTTCCAGGTGGCTAAGGAGATAAGGTCAATCTCATCCACCCAGCGAAGTGTCGGGACGGAGGACCTTTTGAAGCATCCGGGCTGGAAGACTTTAAATCTAATCCGCCTTTTTTTACGGGACTGCTTAGAGCCTAGTGGTGTGGGAAATATATGGGACGTCACCCCCACCTTGTGGTCGAGGGAAGTCACTGCATGTGTTTTGAAAAGTTGGCTATAGAAGCTCACCTTTTCCTATCTGGTGACTGAGGCACTTGGAATTTTACTCTCCGCAGGCGAGGGGGAGTAACCCCTTCTTGCCCCTCTGAACAAACAAGCAGACCTGCTTATCTTGGCAGAGGGATCGTGGATGCATGATGAAATCTACCAGCGTTTGAGCTGTGGAGAAGAAAGAAGTGCCAGGATTGGAAATGGCAACAAATGTGCCAGAATAGCAGAAGAAAGGCTTTTTTTGGCGGTAGAATGCAGGGGTCTTGTTCCTTTTTGCCCTGGAGAAGAAAACCCTTTCCGTTCTGGAGTGGACTCAAAAGTGCAGGCAGCAATTAGCATGTTTCAGCGTTGGAGGAGGTCTTTGTACTCTTGCAAATAGACCTGTGCCTTTGGTCAACCTTAAGAGAGTGAAAAATTGCCTCTAAGTGACGAGGCGAGGAAGCTTGCGAGCAAATGGACAAGATTTGGGGGTGGGTTTTTCTTGGTTTCCAACGTACTTTTCAAACAACTCTATGCAAATGACTAACATAGTTGTTCAAGGGCAGGCAAGAGACGGAATGTGTGTGGACTTGTGAAAACGTCCAAGTCAGGCGTAATACCCACTATGTGGTTTGTGCCGTTATCAATACACAACAGCCAGCCAGTTTTACAGCACTTAAGCTGTTCAGTGCCAAGATCTGTAAAGTGTGTTATTTTACATACAAAAGACTTCAGGTTTTATCACGGGCATCTCTAGTCAAAGGAGTCAAAGTTAGCAGGCTGGGGAAAGTCAGCACTTTTGCCTAGGCACCTATAAACAGGCAAAAGAGAATGCTTCTTGAACCAGTGTGCAATCGACTTGTGGAACTCCTTGCCACAGGACCTGGTGATGCCTAGATGCCTTTTCAAAGGGGACTGGACAGATTGATAGAGGAAAAGCCCATTGCAGGTTACAAGCCCTGATGAGTATTTGGATCCTGCAGGTTTTAAAGGTAGCCTATCCTTGTATGTTGGGTACCAGGGAGTGGCAACAGGATGCAGGTCTCCTGTAGTCTTGTGTGCTCCCTGAGGCATCTGGTGGGCCACTGATGGCTGGACTAAATGGGGCTTTGGCCTGATCCAGCGGGGCTCCTCTTATGTTCGTTATCAGTCATTTAGTGTACAGGATTGGGTGAGGCGAAGCAGTTGTCGGACTCCACACAAGGCAGTGTCAGAAGCTCAAACTGTGGGTCAGGGTCCCTGGGTTGGGTGATCTTCCTGGGACATCTGGCAGAGAGGTCTGCCAAGTGTTGGAACCCTCAGGTGTGTGATCTGCTGCTGCAGGTAGGTAGGTCCCAGTGGAAGGGCTCCTCCTCTCCAAGAGGAACCTGCAGACAGCAGCTGGGGACAAGGGTCTCCCCCATTTCTGGACTACAGGTCAGTGCTTAAAGGAGACAGGCCCTTTTTGCTGGACCAGAAACAGGAAGGTGGAGTCTGGGTTTTTAACAGCTCAGGCTGCAGTCTTTGAACTCTTCTCGCACCCCCTACTGTTGCAGGTATACCAGGGGAGAGGGGTGTGCTTCTGAACGATCGCACTTCCTGCACATCAATTGCAGGACTGAGCCAGGAATCACCAGTGCCTCCATCTGCCTCCAGGTGGCGCCATCTCAATAGCCAATGAGGAGTCCTTCTGCAGAGAGGTCTGTGCCCAGCTAGCTATTTGCAGCCAGACCCCCCCCCCCCGTCTCTCAGCAATTAGGGCATTTTGGCTCGCCGTGAATACACAGGCTCAAATGGATTTAGCCTACCTCACAGGGTTGTTGTGAGGGTAAAGACGGAATCTCCTGTAGGAGCCCTTGGCAAATCCAAAACGAATAAATACATTTCTGCCTGGCGTTTGGACTGTTGCTGATCAGTGTGAAGGCAGGGGACCCACGAGCCCTGCCCCATGGCAGGAATTTCCTCTTCCCCAAGAACGGAACGTGACATTAAAACCAGTGCTTCCAAAACGGTGGATCGGGACCCACCAGTGGGTTGCAACCCAATTGCCGGTGGGCTCGTGAAACTGACAAGGAAAACGGACTGAGCTCTACAGAAAGCGAAATTGGGCCACACACGTTTACTCATGAGTAGGCAAATGGGCTTCGACTCCTGCCGAAGGCCAGGTAAAAGGGGCCACAAGACCGCTAGAATAGTTCTGATCCAATGAACATGGAGCTCGACAAATGCTCCAGAGGGTAGCACCCAACAGAGCACCATTTTTAAAAGTAGGTCCTGGTGCTAAAATGTTTTGAGAACCACTGCATTAAATTATCCAGAGAAAAAGACACACGCTTAACAGGTTTATGTTCTGGAGTGGTGTAGGTTAATAACTGGAATGGTATTAACTCTAATTACATGGAATTGCCATGCTCAGGCAGGGGGTGTATATGCAAGAGTGCGATCCTCAGCAGGAGTTAGGCCGGCACAGTTAGGCCAGCAAAGTTTGGCCGGCACAAGGGACCCCATAAAGTTGGTCCAAACCAGAGAGTATAGATAACAAGAGGCGGCCTGCTTTAAGAATCGATAGGGAACCAAATGAGGCCGGGGGCGGGCTTAGCAGCCATGTTCGTTTACTCAAAACAATGCTGATTCCAAGCATTTCAGATTTAATTGGTTTTCGCGAACTGTTTAGGCATGAATCGTTTACTCCTGAAATAAAAACTTACAAAAATAACGTGTGATCGTGGAGAAACATCATTGGTAACCTTATTATGATTCAATATGCAATTCCAAGGTTTAATTCCGCGTAATTATATTACTGAGCACACCGGACGAAATGCTGTCTATTTTAACTCAGAGTGCACTATTTTGACAGACTATTTAAATCTACACAAGCAAAAATAAAGTGTGAACGGGAAGGAAAGAAAAAAAGGGGAGGGTGGGCAAAAATTATTGAGCCGATGTAATGAGAATACATGAATCTTTCCGTGGACATTAAATCCCATTTTTCGTTCAGCGATTTGCACACCCGTATGCAGAACACGCAGGCATGCTTAAAGAGGTTGAAATTAACTTTTACAAACGTGCAGGGAGATTTTTATTCGTGAATTCGTGGCAATCGACCTCCTTAGCGGGAAAGATATGAGTCAGCCATATTTGTATACCCATGGCTTCAAGAAAATGACATTATGCCGCCTCTTGTTATCTATACTCTCTGGTCCAAACACACTCTTGGAGTCAGGGAGGATGGCGCACATCTGTGTGCTGGCCTGTCTTACTCCAAGGGTGGTCCAAACACGCTTCACCATGGCCCTTGTGCCGGCCAAACTTTGCTGGCTTAGCTTAATTCCAATGGGAATTGCCATGGGAATCCTCTGTGCTTCAGCATTGTTCAGCGCACACACACCCAGCCCAGATTCCTGTGCAAAGGCTCTCCTCTGGTTTTTGTGATCTCAGTCAGTGTTTCTCAAACCGTGCATCATGACACACCAGGGGGGTCACGAGCCAATTTCAGGTGGGTCACGTAGCAGTCAGGGCAGCCATGTTTGAAAATATGGGAAGACGGGACGCCGGAAAGGGGGAGAGCTGAGTGGTGGTTTTGCTTATGCAAAGTTGTAAATTGGCTTTTTTCTTTCCGATTCACTTGATATTGGAAAATGGCTGAGAAATCACCCAGCTCCTTGCTGCGTTCTCAGGAAAGCAGCAGGCTCTGGCGTCACAATGACGGCACTTCCGGCCGTGACATCACTTCCGGTGGGTCCCGGACAGACTGCCATTCTAAAAAATGGGTCCTGGTGCTAAAATGTTTGAGAAACACTGTTCTGAGGCCGGGAAAAAAAAAAGAATTAAGGGTTCCAGTATCTTTTGCTGTTTAATTATCATCATAATTACACTGGCAAAAAAAAATAAAAATGGAAACAGACATCCCAACAGAAAAATCAGCGAAGCTTCACAAACCGGTTTCGGACAACCCCGCCCGGGCAGGAGGAGGCCGCGTGCGCCAGTGTCCGCTCCCCCACGAACCGGGCCGCGTCGCCAGAAGCTCCGCCTTCCGGCCTGGGCGGCCCCCTGAGCGAGCCCGCCTCAGGGCTCAGCCTGCCGAGAGGAAGCCCGAGAGGGTGTAAACCCGCAGGCCGGCCCGCTGGCTCCGGACGTGGTGCCAGAGGTAGCGGGACAAGCGCTGGAAGCGGAGGCCGCAGCGGCAGGCGAAGCGGGCCGGGCCGGGGTGGCAGGTCCGGTGCCTCGCCAGGCCCCTGGGTCCTTTGAGGGACGCCCCGCACGTGGCGCAGACGAAGCGGGCCTCCTGCAGGTGCAGCAGCTGGTGCCGCAGGAGGTGCAGCAGGCCGCGGAAGGAGGCCCCGCACTCGCACAGGGAGCGCCGCCCTCGGCGCCGGGGGCCCCCCTTCTGGTGAGCGCGGAGCTGCGAGACCCGGCCGTAGCGCACCCCGCAGTCGGGGCACTTGAAGCGCCGCCGCGCCCTGCTCTTCTTGGCGGGCCTGAGCACCGCAGGGAGGGGCTGCCCCCGGGAGGGGTCGTGCGCGTGGTCCGGGGCCAGCCCTTGGCCGCCAGCGTCCGCCTCCACCTCCACCACAATGAAGTTGTCCTCGGTGGCCTCCTCGGTGTGGTGGGCCTCCTGCCCCGTCCCCACGCTGGCCTCCCAGGGCTCCGAGGCCACGGGGATGCCGCCCCCCATGTCGTACTCCAGGTCCAGCACCTCCGGGTGATCCCCAGAGGCGCAGGGGACCAGGCGGACGACCAGGGGGCCTTTGGGGGAAGGGCTGGCCGTCGCCGTGGGGGACGGCTGCTTGCTCTGCTGGTAGAAGTTCGGCAGGTAGCCTGGCAACTGGAAAGTGGTCGCCTGGGGCTCCCAGGCCTTGTCCCCGTCGTCCGCCGGCTCCGTGTGCTCCAAGGCCAGCGAGTTCCCGTACGGGAGGGTGACATACTGAGGCTCCTGGTGCACAGGGACAAAGTGGAGGGTGGTCGAGTCCAGGGAAGACAGGTGGGGCTCCGTGTCCAGGTACAGCGTGGGCGAGCCCTCCGCCGTCTTGATGATCACCTGCTGAAGGGGGCTGGCCTCCACCTGGCCATCCAAGATGGCCGCCTGCTCCTCCGCCTGCAGGAGCACTGTCCGGTACAGGGTGCAAGGGTTCTGGCCCGCCCAACCGGCCTGCTCCTTGACGGCGCCCAGCTGCACCGAACCCACGCTGACCTGGGCGTCCAAGATGGCCGCCTGCTCCTCGGCCCGGAGGAAGAGCGGCCTCACGGCGTTCACGTTCACCTGGCCGTCCAAGATGGCCGCCTGCACCTCGGTGTAGTGGTGTTCCGGCACCACAGGCCCGTCCTCGGCCTCCTCGTCGTTGAGGATGATGATCTGGTTTTCCGCGCTGAGGACCGCTGGCTGGAAAAGCGCCCCGGCAGCCTGGCCTTCCAGGACGGCCTCCGGCTTCTTCGGCCAGGGCTGCAGGAGGCTCACGCCGCCCTCGCTGTCCAGGACCGCCACGGAATTCTCTGGGTAGGCGGGGCTGAGCAGGCCCTCGTCCTGCGACGCGGCGGGAGGTGCCCTCTTGGGGTGCCTCGTGGCCTTCCGCTTCCCTGCCCGCTGGAGCCTGGGCGGCTGCAGACTTTTCGGTGGCCGCGGAGTCTCCTGGGTCCCCAGAAGGCCCGGCGCGCCCTTTGCTCCCGGCTGGTTTTCAGCAGCGCCGAGGGGCCTGTACACGTAGGCGGCCTGGGCGGCGCGCCAGCTCCCCTTCCGGCGGCAGACCTTGATGCCCTTGCGCAGCAGCTTCAGGTGCCACTTGGTGTGCCGCGCAAAGTGCTCCGGGCGCACGAACCGCTTGCCGCACTCCAGGCAGCGCAGCTTGCGGGGCGGGGAGTGGGGCCGGGCTGGGGGCCGCTGGGCCTCCTCGTGGAGGTGGTCCTGCAGGTGCTGGCTGTAGTGCCACTCCTCCATGAAGACCTGCAGGCACTGCTGGCACTGGTAGGCCTCGAAGGCGGGGGTCCCGGGCTCGGCGGGGGCGCTGGGGCGCAGCGGGCAGGGGTACAAGGGCGGGACCCGCTTCTCGCAGGAGGGCGGCTTGGCGGTGGCGGGGGAGGCCGGCTGCCGCGGAGCCGGGAGGCGCGGCACAGGCCGGGGCGGGCGCCTAACAGGCAAGCAGAAGGTCAGGTAGGCCTCGCCGTCGTCGTCGCTGCTCGAGATGTCCAGGGATTCCCAGGAGAGGCAGTTCTTGGCGTTTTCCTGGCAGCGGAGAGGACGAGAGGAGAGCAGTTAAGGGCAGGAAAAGCCAAAACAGCCACTGAACGGCACACACCACCCATCAATCAATCAATCAATCCCTAGTATTTATATACCGCTTTTCAACACAAAGTTCACAAAGCGGTTTACAGGCAAATAGTAATAATAAAGCTAAATGGCTCCCTGTCCCAAAAGGGCTCACAATCTAAAAGGATGGAGAACACCACCAGCAACAGCCACGAGAAAGACACTGCACTGGGGTGAAGAGGGACAATTGCTCTCCCCCTGCTAAATATAAGAGGACACCGCTTGAAAAAGTGCCTCTTGCCCAGCTAGCAGGGGTGTTGTTGACCCTTGTTCAACTAATACACACTGTCAGTATCTCAAAGCGGTTTTCACCCAAACCCCAAAAAGGAGGCACCCCAAATCATATCGGGGGTGGGAGGGAATAAATAAAGACAACCCAACAGAAAAGATGCCGTTCAAATTATGTTTTCATTGGAATTCAGGAGTGCAGCCTGAGTTACAGTTTATTAGCATAACGAAGAAGGAAAAAAAGAACCATGTTAATAGTTATTAGAGAAATAAAACTCTCTCTTCTGTAAATAATGATCACGATTATGATGCAGTTTGCGGCTCCTCGATTTGCAAGGACCCCATTTCTCCCCACGGACTGGGGATTCTGGGCCACACCTGTGCCAAAATGGTCAGTTCTTTTGACTACAGGGGTGGCCTTGTGAACATTACTCTTTGTCCCAGAATGTGCGGCTCTAGGAAACATGTTGACTGAGCTCTTTTTTGCATCCCAATTAGTACAAAAAAAGAAAAAAGAAAAAAAGAAAAAGAAAGAAATCGTCAAGCTTGTTTTTTGCATCCCAATTAGTATAAAAAATTGTCAAGCTTTATCATTACTTCCTAAGTATACACTGAGAGTCCCTTGGATTAAATTGAACATTTAGTGTTCATGGCAAGTAAATATATTTTAGAATTTTAAGTGCTCTTTAAATAATTTGGCTCTCAAACACCTGAAGTTTATCGTACGCAGTTCTTATGTTTAGCAAGTTTGGCCACCCGTTTTATTGTATTCTTTTTCGTTAACTGAATGCTGCCAATGGTAGCCTATGATTGGGGGGGGGAGGAACAGGGTAAACAAAAGTTTAAAAAAATTAAAACCTCTCAAATAACTAAGTTTCAGGGTCCTCTTGTAATTGTGCTTTTATAGAATATTGTTTTTCAGCTCTCTTCAACCGCTTTGCAAATTTGGATTTTTGGAGAAGCAGGGAGAAAAAACATTTTCAGTAAACAAACCAAAGAGCAATACCAAGCTTAGAGGCAACTCCTCTGGAATTCCGTCTTCCGTGACTTCGATTTCCGCTCCAACCTCCATGCCCGCCACCAAGTCCATGGTGCCCTGAAACAAGGAAAACACATTGTGTCACCTTTCTGCTCTTCATGAATCTAAAATTAAACTAAAAATTAAAATCTAAAATTTAAGCCACGCTTTGGGGGCCCTAAAACCCTGCAGCAGGCAACGGGAGTCAATGTGCTGAGCTTGGAACAGCTTGGAAGCTGGAACAGGAAGCTCAGCTGATTAGCTGCCGTTCTTGCCCATGTGACCAAACAGGAAGGGGACCCAGGAGTCCTGGACTGGGAGGAGCAGCTGCCACAGAGGCCAGGGAGCCAGGCCTAGAGTCAAAGAGCTTGTCACTCCCCAGGGCTGCAGAGGTGAGGGGTGGGGGAAAAAACAGCAGCTTGCAAACAGCTCCTCTTCCACACAGAGTTTTTGCTTCTGACCTTCTTTGAGAGGACTCATGCCATACGCAGTGTGCAAAATTGCCGCTTTAAGAGCACAATCCCTACGCGTGTCTACTCAGAAGCAAATCCTATTGTGCTCCATGGGGCTTACTCTCACGACCATGCGGACGGGACTGCAGCCAAAAGACAGCTGAAGGCAAGCAAAGGCAGGGTCCAGATTAAGCTGAATCCAGATCAAGCCAGGCCTCCAGAGTGACATCCCTAAACCCTGAAGTTGCAGATATGCACCCCCAATCCTCAGGAACCACCGCTTGCATCTAGTCCGTCCGTCCGCGGTGCTCCTGTGTGGGCCCATCTCTGGTCTAGCAAGGCCACCCAATGCCTGGAGGGGTGGGGGCTGCCCGAGATCCTTGCAAAGAACAGCCGCCAAGGTGCGCCTGGGCCAGTTCAGAGCCCGCACTCCCCCCGCACGCCTCTAAAGCAAAGCGTGCAGGGTCTGGATAGCTGGACACGGGTCTGATCCGCTTTTCGCGTCCAGGGATCCTGCCTGCGCTGGGCGGATTTGCAGGCAGAGCAAAAGGGGGGCTGCGGGGACCCCCCCACACACACACGCTGGAGCAGGGGATAGAAGGGAGGGGCTGAGAAGCAGGACCCAGCCCGCCCCCTGCCCTTTCTGCAGAGGGGCGTGGTGGAGAAGCCAGGCACTCCTGCCTCCCCGCCGCGCCAGACCTGGAATGGAACCCAGGAGTCCGACCCTCCCCTCACCACGGATCCCTCCCTCCTCCTCCTCCTCCTCCTCCTCTCCAGGATCCCAGCAAGGACGGGGCTGCTGCAGCCCCCCCTCCGCCGCCTCCTCTCCAGCCAGACCTACCAAGGCGTGCCCGGGGGGCCTCCCGGCCGCCGCGGTGGCTGCAGCGGCGGCAGCTCCGGGCCAGCCCAGCAAGCCCTCCCGCATGATGCTCGGCGCCCCGCGGCCGGAAGCAGCCACCCCAGCGCGCCCCTTCCGAGGCTTCCCACCACGCGACCTGCGCGCGACGGACGCCTCCCACTTTGGCACGCGGGGCGCTGCTGGGAGTCGTAGTTCCTTCCTGCAACGCAGCGGTACCAGTCCCTGCTCGGGGTTTTGCATGCACGCGCAGCTCCCGCAGCCCCTTCCCCACGTGCAGGGGGGCAAAGACGCGTGTTCCCCCTCCCCGCACAAACGCCAGTGGAAGGGAGAGTTGCTAACTCTCCCCGAAAGCGAGATCAGCCGCCCCTGCTGCAAACAAGCGTGGGAACTTGGACCAGGAATCTTTCCAGCCGCAGTGCAAGCCTCTGTGTGGCTGCTCGGAAGTAAACCGACTTCCAGGTTAAGCGTCTCTGCAGGATTGCGGCCTCGGAGCCGGCGAGCCTAGCAGTGGCGGCGGAGGAGCGCTTTGCACATGCTCTGCGGCGCCACCGGTTCGGGTGGGTGGCCCTTGGCTGCGCGCAGGGTGGGCTGGATTCCTGGGCACCGGCCATTGAAAGCTCGTGCTGGCATCAGAGGCTGCAGTTCTGTGGAGGCGCTTCCCTGGGTGCGAGCCCCAGTGAACCCAGAAGGGCTTGCTTTCGTGGCGTGCAAATATGCAGTAATTGCACGGTGCATTTCTTGCAGCCCAGTCCTGTACTCTCAGGTGAGCAGTGCATTCTGACACGTGGCTACTCTGGAGTAAGCGCACATAGGCGTGCAGCATTGAGTCTTCATGTGCCAGAAGGCTCCTTTCTGTCTACTTCCAGGTTGGCATAGAATACGTTTTCTTCCAGTTGTGGCTGCTATAGAGCATCCAAATTGCAGAGTAGAGGGGGAAGAATTTCCCATTTTTTGTTTCTGCAGGGAACCATTTACTGTTCCGCTGTGAAAACTGATTTGCGAGCTTTTTTGGGTGACAGTATCTAACTATTCGTAATAAACGAGCAGCCTCTGTTTGGCAGCAAATAGCTTTCCCAATGGAAACTGGAACACTGGATCACAGGGAAACTGGCGCAAAGAAGGGCGTCTTTTGTGTTTCAAAAGCAGCAACGAAGCGTCTTGTGGAATGAATTGCATTCTATGCTACACCAAAATTTATTCCATAATAAACTGATTACTTTTAAATGTGTTACCAAACACCCCTGCTGCAACAAATTAACGCCACTGTCCCTCTAGAAGGTTTTCTAAAAACTTCCAACTTGTTTCTGGACGCCTGAATTCTGCTCTAACCATTAGCCGCCACTCCCATTCCTGGCCGGGGAGCTGGTTCCGAAAGCAGGCCACGCCCCCTCTTACACAGTTCGAAGCGCGCTTGTTCGGCCTCGTGCGCACGCGCAAAAATGAAACCGGGCTCTGCGACAACCGCGGGCCGCTAACAGCATTGCCCCAAGACTGAGCATGCGCCGAGTCCAAACCTTGGCTCCGAGCGGCGTTCAGCGCGTGCGCACTCACTACAACAACGGTGGCCGACGAGGCTCTATTTCCTCTGCCATCGCCTAGGTCTGCTGATTCACACCAAAGCCACATCCCAACCCCTTTGCAGCGAGGACATCTAGACGTCTAACGCTACCTTCTGGTTCAAGGGACGCTCGGCCGGTGACTCCCCACCATAAACTGGGTTATCGGTTTTGGCCATCCGCCGCTCAGGTATTTTTCCGCGGGTCCTAGCGCGAATTGTTGCGGTTTTTGCGTCTGTATCCTTCCGCCGAGCGTTACGAGGTGGTGGGCGGTTTACTTAGCGTATCCATCCGCCTGCCGCCTAGTCCCGGATAGGCCTCTCTGTCTTCAGTATCCCTCCGCCTGACAGGTGGTTTATGTACTTGATGCACCAGTATCCTTCCACAGGTTATTAAAATCCCTTTACTCCTCCCTCCCCCCCCAACTTAGAATTGGTGCCTTCATTGTAGTGCAAATACAGATACATCATTTATTTATTTATTAGGCTTAAGACATTCTCTTCCTCTAAGGAAAAGGTGGTGTGGCTTGCCTTTTGCTCCATCCCCATTTTATCCTCCCAGCAGCCCTGCGAGGTAGGAAAGGCTAAGAGTAACTGGTTAGTCCAACGACGCTACAGGGAACTGCGTGGCTGAGTGGGGAATTCCAAACGCAGATCAGCACTTTGTTGTTTCATATAATATAAAAACCATTTGTTAATTTAACCATTTGTTAATCCCGTCTTTCCCTCCAAATAATCAAAGCACTGAAGGTATGCAAGGTAGCTGCAAAGCAGTAAAATGCAAATTAAAAACAAAATGCAACGTGCAATAATAACTAATCCTACAGAACAGTGCATTGAAACCATTGGCGCAAAACACAGCCACCCAAAAGTCAAAAGCAAGTCATTTATTGTAATTTGTTTTTCCTTTTTTTTTAGCAGCTGTAATCAAGATGGCTCACAGTGATGCTTCAATAACTTCTAATGACAGACATTCCATTTTTTAAAAACCAAAAAAATTTCTGCATCTTTTATGTGATGTTTCGCCCCATCGGAGTCATGTGTGCCCTTTCCTTCCTTTTGCGGCGTAAAGGAAGCTTTCAGCATCTTCCTTAACATCTTCCTCCCTTCTTTGTGTAGAAGCCTGACGGATTTCTCTCTTCCAGCTCCCGTTTCCCCATGTCGGAATCGGGGCACAGCCAGCCCGGGCTGTACGAGCGCCGCCGTCGCTGGAACCGTGACAAGGAGCTGGGTCACCAGAGCTTGTCTGGCCCAGGCCGGGACCGCGACTATGTCCCCTGGGACCGTGAACGAGAGCGGCGGGTAAAATCGGTGCTTTGGCTGGGATGGGAATAAGAGGATGGAGCCCCTGGGAGGCCTGACCTGACCCTACTCTTTCTTGTAGGACCCTATTGAGGAGCCGGTGGGATCCATGATGCAGAAAACGCCAATCATCCTGGCCAAGCCGCCTGCAGAGAGGGTAGGTTAGATGTATGTATGTATGTATGTATGTATGTATGTATGTATGTATGTATGTATGTATGTATGTATCATCATCAACCATCATCAACAGGTACTTATATACCGCCTTTCAACACGAAGTTCACAAAGCGGTTTACAGGGAAATAGTAATAATAAAGTTAAATGGCTCCCTGTCCCAAAAGGGCTCACAATCTAAAAAAAGGCAGACCGCCAGCAACAGCCACTAGAAAGACTGCGCAGGGGCGAAGAGGGAAGATGTATGTGTGTGTGTGTGTGTGTGTGTATGTATGTATGTATGTATGTATGTATGTATGTATGTATGTATGTATGTATGTATGTATGTATGTATGTATGAGGGTGAAAGAGGAAAGTGCCAAAATTGGTTTGAAGCTCAACATTAAAAAGACTAAGATCATGGCAACCACT
>JAJKFI010000022.1:9212177-9226332 GCA_029204185.1 Lerista edwardsae
CAAGAGACACCGTAAAGTATGTTTGGACCACTCTCGGAGTCAGAGGGCCCAGCACACAGACGTGCAGCATCCTCCCTGACTCCGAGAGTGGTCCAAACACTCTTTCCGGTGGCCCTTGTGCCGGCCAAGCTTTGCTGGCCAGCTGTACCGGCCTAACTCCAGGTTAGGGTTGCACTCACAGTCTGGAGTCTGCCAATGGAAGGGGGGTGTTCCCTTGCCCATCCCATCAGCCTTAGTAGCCTGGAAGGAATGGGAGGAGAGAACTCTTTCCCCAGCCCTGGGAAGGCAGTAGGGTTCAGTGGTTTCAGAAAAGGGAACTGTGTGTCTGTGTCTGGAGTTTTTCATCTCGGCCTCTGTGTCCTCCCAGTCTAAGGGAGCCCCAGCCCCGACTCCCGCCCCAGCCCCGGCTCCAGCTCCGGCCATTGAGAAGCCCATTGTGCTGATGAAGTCGCGGGAGGAAGGAAAAGGCCCTGCGGGGGTGGCGGAAGCATCGAGCCAGCCCGCCGCCGTGGTTGCCAAGGTGGAGAAGGAGGGCCAGCGGCCCACACAGCCGGTCTACCAGATCCAGAACCGGGGCATGGGCTCGACCACGCCCACTGGCACCATGGACCGTGAGTACCGAGAAGAGAGCGGGCTCTGGGACGAGAAATGTGTTTGGTGCGGAGGGGGCAGCGAGGAAGTGGCAGTCCCGAGTGCGTTGCGGAAGCTCGCTTAATCGCCCAGTTGAATAAGATGAGCCCACGACGAAGAATTAACGCTCACAAGAGTCAGTGCGTTACCGGCATGTGTGCAGGGCTTCCATGCGCTCAGTGTTTCTCAGACGTTACCCAAATAAGAATTGCGCGCAAGCAGAGAATGAGCCTCTCCGATCCAAAATAGGCCGCTTGCCCTCCTTATCAAAAGTTTTGGGAACTGTCCTGCTAGTCTTCGTGATTGCAAAAATGGAACGGTGTAGAAATGTCTGGCCTGGACTTCTCAGTGAGAGGGAACAAGCTGGGTGTGGAGTACAATCGGTTTGAGCCTTGACTCGGGGCTTGTTGCCCCCTCCTGATTTGGGGACCTCTTTCCCCACTCCAGCTGTGGTTGGCCAGGCCAAGCTGTTGGCCCCGGAGAAGATGAAGCATAGCATCAAGCTGGTGGACGACCAAATGAACTGGTGCGACAGTGCCATTGAGGTACGGCTGAACGCCTAGAGGTTTTTTGCAGTCCCCTTCTGTGTCCTCTCCCTGCCTTTCTCCTGCATCTGTGGCACCAACCTTTCTTTCGAGCATAAATGGTCTGGGTGGAGCTAACTGGGTTATGTATAGGAAGAGACCCTGTGCTTCACTTCCCAATGGCCCCAGTGCCCCGATCTGATATGAGGTGTTTCCCCTAATTGACCGCCTATGGGATTGGCTGTTTCTGTCCGCTCCTGTTCTAGGTGCTACATCTGCGAGTGTGTGCTTCTCTCCCTCTGTTTTACTTTCCTCATTTAGTACCTCCTGGACCAAACGGACGTGCTGGTGGTCGGGGTGCTGGGCCTGCAGGGCACCGGCAAATCCATGGTGATGTCGCTGCTCTCTGCCAATCAGCCCGAGGAGGATCAGAGGTACTGGGGAGCCGCGAAATGGGTTGAAAACGGGGCAGTCAAAGGGTTTAAAGAAAGGGGGTGGATGATGGTGTGACGGTGCAGTCTGTGTGCTGGCCTCTCTGACTCTGAGAGTGGTCCAAGCATACTTTGCTGTCTCCTTTGTGCCGGCCAAACTTTGCTTCATTTACCTCAGAATTTTACCTCAGAATGCCAGATACAAGGGAGTGGCGCTTGGACCACTCTTGGAGTCAGGGAGGATGGCGCACGTCTGTGTGCTGGCCTCTCTGACTCCAAGAGGGGTCCAAATATACTTTATGGTGCCCCTTGTGCTGGCCAGACTTTGCTTTATTTACCTCATACTTACCTTACCTCAGAATTTTACCTCAGAATGCCAGATACAAGGGAGTGGCGTTTGGACCACTCTCAGGGAGGATGGCGCACGTCTGTGTGCTGGCCTCTTTGACTCCGAGAGTGGTCCAAACATACTTTAAGGCCACTGTGAGCCCCACTGCCCCATAGGTGATCATCCCTGACGTAGCTCCTCTGTCTCCAAACCCATCCCCTCTTTTCCAGGACCTACGTGTTCCGCACCCAGAGTCAGGAGATCAAGGAGCGCGGGGGCAACCAGACCAGCGGCATTGACTTCTTCATCACTCAGGAGCGCATCATCTTCCTTGACACCCAGGTCAGCAATTCAGGGGTCTCCCTTTTTTTTCCCCTGCAGCCACTCCCTGGAGTTTCTCCCCATTCTGGTCTTTGAATGGGTTCAAAAGCAAACCTGTAGTTGCTTTGTCCCAGTCACCTTTTGGGGAGTGATCTTATTAGCTCTTGTCTGAGATGCAAAGTATTTGATCAGGGCAGCTGTCTTTTTTGAGATCTGCAATTTCTGTCCGTTGCTTAAAACCGTGATTTGCTGCTGCATCTGAACTCGGCAAGCCCTGGCTTATTTTTAAGAACAGTTTGTGAGCCATTCAAATTTCAAAACCTTTAATGGCATAAAATAAAGAAGTAACAAAGGCAGGCAGATCATATACACACTACTACTGAATGACTGCCTCTCCATAAAATTAAGAGCATTCTACAATTTTACAACGCCTATTGTTAGTTTTTACAATAGAAAAAAGAAATTCCGCTACATATTGTATAAGAACTGGATCTGAAGCTCTAAGGTAAGAGGATAGCAAAACCACTTCATCCTCCGAATGGTCCCCTTCTTTACTTAAAGAAAAGAATTTATGTCGAGCATGTTGGTGAAGAGGGCAATAAAAGAAAAGATGGATCAAAGTTTCCTGAGTCCTAAACGTACATGGGCATAATCTTTCAGTATATGGGATATTGTGAAATCTGCCCCACAGTATCTCAGAAGGAAGTGCATCACATCTAGCTAATGCGTAAGCACGTCTTTCATTACTGTTCAAAAGAACTGATAAATAGGTGGGAATTGTACCCAGGTGGGCAGGCATAAGCCATGGCAGCGGAAGATGAAGGTTACTAATCGTCATTGAAAAATCCAAGATCTGATTGTCCCACAATTTCTGCTTAACTAATTTAAGCACAGCAGTTAGAGGAATATCTCCAAACAGCTCTATGCTAAGGCCCAATTGTCTCAGTTTATCTTCACACGTAGAGTTGATGAAGAAAGCATCCCTTTTTAGATGGTATAATAGACCATTGTGGGAATTATTATAGTAAATTTTCAACCAAAATCTAAGGGTTCTCAGCCAAGCCAAGGTCTCAATTTTCACTTGTCCTAATTCAAGACATAAGGCTTGATAGGGCACTGAATTTGGGACGGCTAGAATCTTCCTGAAGAACATGGCCTGATTAGTTTCACATGCATGATTGAATGCCTTTATCCATACAGGGATTCCATATAATAATTGATTAACGACTTTGGCATTGTACACCCTGACAGCTGCCGGGACAAATAGGCCACCTTCTTTATAAAAGAAACTGAGAATGGCCTGGGTGGCTCAGTTGGTAGAGCATCAGACTTTTGTGAGCCACTGAGGAACGAAGACCCTTGTGATCGTAGGTCAGCAGTGGTAGGCAGTCCACTCCAAAGGCTTGCTTTCTCTCCTCTGCAGCCCATTCTCAGCCCCTCCATCCTAGATCATCTTATCAACAACGATCGGAAACTACCTCCGGAGTACAACCTACCCCATACCTACGTTGAGATGCAGGTAGAGGCTGTTCTTGTCCTGTCTGTGCTGTTGGGGAGAGAAAAGGAACTGTCTGCAGGGAGTGAGCTACAGGATCTGCATCTCTGGCAGGGGGTGAGGGAGAGATAAGATCGAAAGCAGACTGTACAGCCAGGAATAACGTCAGCTTCTGCTCCTGTGAGCTCTCCTGTCACCTCACAGCCTCCTTCTCTTCCAGTCCCTCCAGATTGCAGCCTTCCTTTTCACGGTCTGCCACGTGGTCATTGTGGTGCAAGACTGGTTCACCGATCTGAGCCTGTACAGGTAAGAGAGTGGTGTGTGTGTGTGTGTGTGTGACATCGAGAACAGATTCCCATTATGAGGAATGAAAAAACCTGGAATCAAACCAGCCACCCATTTAGCCTGCAGTTGTCCCTGTTGCCGGACAGAGGAGGCCTCTAGCATCTTTCTGCAGGTGGGACTGCAAATAAAAATCTCCTGTTCCAGCCCCCTTCCTGCCTTCCACCCCATCCTGTTCTTGGCAGGGGTGTTTCATACTTGTTTCATACATGTTGTCCTTGTAAAAATGAAATGCCGAAAGAGGGGACTTGGCTGGAAAGATCTTGCAGTCCCCTGTGGCCACTAGAGAGGGGCAGCTTCTGCGGCGGAGATGGTTACGGTTTGGTTTGTGTCTCTGGCAGGTTCCTGCAGACGGCCGAGATGGTGAAGCCCTCCACCCCGTCCCCCAGCCACGAATCCAGCGGCTCCTCCGGCTCTGACGAGGGCACAGAGTACTACCCGCACATTGGTATGGAAGATGGCAAGGCTGGCTTTCCTGGGGGTGGGCTGGAGGGGACGTTGGGTTTACGTGAAGGGGGGGCAGAGGAAGCCTGTAGCTGGGACCCCCGGGGGCTGAGCAGAAAGCAGGTATATGTTGCTTCCAGGATCCGGGCAGAATGTCTCTGAAAACTTTCCACTTATGGTAGGCATCAAATTGTTGTGTACTGTTTTCCTCTGTCTGTGACAAATAACCAGGGCCAGCTCTAAGCTGATGGGACCAATTTCTCCCAGTTGGGCCTCATGCCTAAGGGACCCCCCCCCCACACACACACACACCAGGATACTCTACACCAGCCTTGTCAACTACACCCAACAACACATTGCAGCCGGCACCTAACACCACATTGTAGTTTTATAGAGAACAGCAATGATTTTAGTTTTCATCGGAGTTCTTAATGATATGTTAGAGAATTGTCGAATCTGCAGCCATGACAATCCCAAATTTAGAAGGCTAAAGGGATGCTTCCTCTTAAGGCCACACTTGGGTCAATGCTGACTTGGGGCTTATGTGCCGGTGTCCGTCCCTTTTTCTGTGCTTCGGACGGTGCCTTTAATTTGGGATGCTTGCAAAATCGTCACCTCTTCTCTTTTTCTTTCCCTCCCCAGTTTTTCTGCAGAACAAAGCCAAGAGGGAGAATTTCTGTCCCCGGAACCTGAAGCAAATGCACCTTGTTGTGGACAAGATTATGATGCATTCTCACCTGAAATATAAAGGTAGCGTCTCTTGCGGACTGGCCCGAGGGTACCTGACGGTTTTATTTCAGGCGCATGACAACAGTCGTTCACCTGTGGGCAGGCCCCACGTGGCCAAATTCAGGGTTCCTGCCTGAATTAGATAACTGCTTTTTGATGGCTTGACATTGACTGCAAGTTTTGCAGCACAGAGGCAAGAAGAGGTCAACTTCGATTCTCTCGTGCAAGAGATGATCAGCTGGGTTCCAACACCGATCCAGGCACAGCAAGGATTCACCAAAGTCCTTGTGCATTCACACGTGCGGGGTTCACACGTTTCATCCCTGGAGAAGAGCCCACTGTGGCCAACCTCCCCCCTCCCATAACTAGGGTCATGATGGAACCAGTGCAGAGATGTGGGGATTCTCCTGTCGCCCAGTTAAAGGGGTGCATGCAGGACAGTCTTCGGCACTGGTTTTCAGTGCAACATCTCCTAATGAACCCCCAGAACCACACTTTTGGGTGCCCTGAGTGAAGGTCTGGTCTGCTGAACTGCTGTGTCTTCTGCCCACCAGGCACCCTTTCCATGCTGGAGTGCAACATATTTCCTGGCCTGCCCCAGAGTTACCTGGACTCCGAGGTCAACCTGTTCCTACTGCCTTTTATGGATGCCGATTCAGATGACGCACTGCCCAGAGCAGGTGAGGAGAGACCTGCTCCATGTTGAACGCGCTCCCTTGCCCTCTCCAGTTGCTCCCCAACGTTCAGTAGCCCACAGATTCTGGACAGCCCTGTATGAGCAGTGGCACAAGAATATTGTACCCAATACCTGTTGTTGTTGTTCAGTCGCTAAGTCGTGTTCGACTCTTCGCGACCCCCTGGACCACAGCACGCCAGGCCTCCCTGTCCTCCACTAGCTTCCTGAGTTCGCCCAATTTCATGTTCATCGCTTCGGTGACATTCTCTAACCATCTCATCCTCTGCCACCCCCTTCTCCTTTGGCCTTCGATCTTTCCCAGCATGAGGGTCTTTTCTAAAGAGTCCTCTCTTCTCATGAGGTGGCCAAAGTACTTGAGCTTCAGCTTCAGGATTTGTCCTTCCAGGGAGCAATCAGGCTTGACTTCCTGGAGGATTGCCCGATTGGATCTCCTTGCAGTGCACGGGACTCTCAAGAGTCTTCTCCAACACCATAATTTCTCCAACCCAATACCTAGGACCCCCTTATTATTAATAATAATAATGAGGGTGTCCTGATTATTGGGTTTATTACTTAATATAATTAATAATACTAATAATATACCCAATACCCAGGATGATGATGATGATGATAATAACAATAATGAGGGTGTCCTTGGTATTATTATTATTATTATACCCAATACCCAGCACACCCTTTTTATTTTGAGCTTTGTTTCATAGGGCAGGGTTTTGCATGGATCAACTATTGGCAAAGTCTACGCATCCCTTCCTTTCCCCCCCCCCGCCCCCACCGACTTAGCCTGAGGCCACTTTCCATGATCAAAGAAAGCCCCTGTTTGTAAGGGAATCTTAGTTTTCGTGCAGCTGCCACCCACGATGATGAGCTGGAGACGGTGGCGCATGAAGCAACATCAATCCCTTGAATCCGACCCACTCCCCAAGGGAGTTGCCCTGAGATACAAGCCCTCCCAGCCACTGGTTCTGTCTTGAGCCTGGGGCTGTTGCCAGCACCCCTCTGGGGGAATTAGGCACAGAGCTGCTTGCTTGTCTCTTCATTGGGGTCCTCCCGGGCGGGGCTGTCTTGCGTTTTGCTCAGAGCTTCCTGCCTAAGGCCACCCGGCCCTCCGCCACTCTCTCTGCAGCCCCGGGAAGCGGCCCCCTCTTCTCCCTCCTGCCCGGGTACAAGGGCCACCCCAGCTTTCAGTGTCTGATCGCCAAGCTCCGGAGCCAGATCATGTCCATGTCCCGGCCTCAGCTCTCTCACACCATCCTGACAGAGAAGAACTGGTAAGTCAGAGTGTGCGTGTGCCATGTGTCTGTGGGAGGGCAAGCTAGGGGGAGGCTTTGGCTGGCAAGATCTTGCCTATCTTGTCAGCTGCCTATCTTGCCAAATACAAACAAGAGGGTTTTTAAAAACGTGAAGGAGTGAACCTAAAATCCATGAGTGGAAGAAGACATTTGGAGGACAGGAGAGTGCTGGGCTAGAGAGCTGGAGACACTCTAGCCTACGACTCTCCTTTCTTCTACGCTTCCTCTTCTGTTCAGTCCTCCTCCTTCCTTTTTGAATTCACGGTGCAGAGAAGGAGTGGAATTGACAGGCACCCCTGCTGGTTCTTCCCTGCTGAGCCCCAGAGCAAGCTTCCCGTGCCCCAGAGCAGGGTGGCTCCTTTCGAGCCATCTGCTTATGGGGCTGAAGCCGACCACACCGCGCCTCTTCTCTCTTGGGCAGGTTCCACTACGCGGCCCGCATCTGGGACGGCGTGAAGAAGTCCTCTGCTCTCTCGGAGTACAGCCGCCTGCTGGCCTGAGCGCGATGTCCTTGCCCTGGAGTGGCCAAGGTTGTGGCCAGGCTTCCCTATCTCCCCCCGCGCTGGGTGAGCCCAGGGTATCTGTGCCCCCAGCCAGAGGCACAAAGTTGAAGTGTGGATTCCAGAGAGGAGCACGAGGGGGGGGGCACTGTCCCGTCAAGGGTGCTGCGCGAGATTCCGGAGCCGCCTGCAGGACTGGGGCTGTGTCTCCGTGGGGCCGCCGTTCTGCCCAGCGCCCAACGTGGCACTGTCCGATGGCCGTCGCCACCACCCAGAGGGCAGAGTGGGTCTCTGTGTCTGCTGTGCCTCTTTCCAGGAAAACGAAGTCCTTTGGCCGGGGCAGGAGTTTACGACGGGACCATTTCAGCCTCCGAACATCCTAGCAGGGGCAGAGCAACGCCTCTGCGGTTGCAGCGGTGGGTGGGTCAGACCAAAAGTCCGTGCGGCCTTGTGGCTCTGAATATGCTGTCGTCCTCTGAAGCCTCAGTGTCCTTCTGCTTGGAGGGAGGTGTGCCCGTCCCCATCCCTCCCTCCCTCAGCCCCTGCCCCTTCCCTTGATCCCTTGTTCCCAACCGTTGTCTTCCTCTCCTGCAAAGGGGATGGAGCCGCTTTCCCTCTTCGCACCAAATATTCCGTTCTTGTTTAATAAAACTGTTCCAGTTGATTCTAGACGTGGCTGGTTTTTATTAAGCTCTGCCGCAATGCTGGATTATCTAACCCAGCCGTTTTCGGCCAGTATAGCACGGGAGCTTGGGGAAGGGGCATTTGTTAGGAGGGCCATTGTGGAAGGTGAACTCCCTCCCCCAGCACTGTACCCAGGCGTGCCTTGTCAGTTGCGCAAAAACTGATGGCTCACCTTGACACTCTGAGCACCTTATCAGGGTGCTGAGAGATGGGAAAGGTTGAAAATAGCTGATCTCGCTCATGTTGCCTATTTGTGTTCTAGGCATCGGGCATCCCTGGGAGTAGCATTTGTAATGGAGGGGGACTGTAGATCAAGGAATGAACCCCTCTTACCGTGCATGCAAGCGATCACAAGTTCCCCCTTCAGGTAGGGCTGAGAAAGTCGGACTGTTTCCCAGGGCGCAATCCAGGATCTGAATTTGACTATCACAGTGGTTCCCAAACTATGGGTCAGGACACACCAGTCGGTTGCGAACCGATTATTGGTAAGTTGTGAAACGGAGAGCCTGATAGCTCCCAATAGCATGAGTCCTATGGAAAGCAAAATGGAGCGGCACTCAAGAGTAGGCAACTATGCCTTGGCCCACTTCAAAGGGCAGGCATCAGAAAGTTGGATAGGCTTGGGCCCCAAATTAAATTGACGTGGCTACCTCCCCCCACTCCGCACCCCGAAATGCAGCACAGAACCCTGGCAGACATATTTTTGTGAAGCTGCAGTGACTTGTGTCTTCCATAGGTCCCCAGCCATGATACAGAACTACAATTCGTACTTGGGGCTCTGCAGAATGAAATGGCTTTGGAAACGGGGGGACCCATCCCATTCCCTCCACAAGCTGTTGTGATGGCCCAGCCTTTGTGGCCTTGTACTCCTTTCAGCTTGTTCCAGGTTGGCAAACCAGCCGGCAAACAAGAATAAATTTGGGGGGGAAACGGGGGAAGCATGTATCGGCGTCGGATTTGGCACACGAGAGCTTAAGAACTATTTCGACCAACAGAAAGGCATACTGATGTTCTTGGCCTTGCAGTCATTTCTCCTTCCTGTTGGTGAACTTAGTTCTCTGCTGGCAAACGAGAATGAAAAAGAGGGGAAATGACCTCAAGTCAATTTCAGGGGAGTCCCCCAACTTTACTGTGCATTTTTCTCAGAGCTGCCCCGCGAGAGCTCAAGAACCCTTTCAAACATCAGCCTCAAAGGCTTGGAGGAGAACACAGTGCGCATCTTCCACCAGTTCATTCAGGCAGCTCCACAACATGTAGGAGGTTTTTCCAAAGGAGATGCTGCTCGCTACCAGGGGCCCAAATATCAGCACTGTGCTAATGAAATACTTCACCGCCATCAGCAGTCTACCAGTTAGAAGTTTTGGCACCAAGTCCCAGGAGATCTCCTTGGCCAATGGTGACTCAGTCACCTCTTTGATCTCGTCCCTGGGTTTGGCAACCTTCTCAACCAACTTGTCGAGGGACTCGTCATCCAGGTCAAAGCTCTGGCAGTACCGCAAAAGAGACTTGATCTGAACAGCCGCATCGCAGGCCACTGAGAGTCCTGGGATGGGCACAGCAGCCACCCCACATGAGGCAATAGCCCACTTCCACATCTGTTTCTGCAATACCTTTTTCTTCTGTAAGACTTCAAATGAGATGTCTGGCAGGGCCATGAGGAACGCGTGCCTGTTGTGTCTTGGCAGCTCCTTCTTCATGGTCTCCTCTAGGACCATCAAATCATACTGGTTTAGCTCCCAGTTGGCGAGAAGGAAGATCTGGAGGCAATTGATTCTTGCATCCTGTAGGCACTGTTGACTGTTGCTTTGAATCTCTCCCAGAATGCTCTCATTGTAGGCTTGTGGGCGACGTCTTCTGGTGGCCTCCAGGTCCGCGTCTGCCCTGGACCACATGAAGTAGAAGCGTTTACCCATCTTCCGGATCTCGTGTGCCAGTTGGGCACGGTTGGCTTTGTAGTGCTCAGAGGCAACGAGAATAAAGAAGTTGTCACGAGAGAAGGCAACCTTCTCCAAGTATGTGCTCGGTTGGAAATGTGGGGTGCCAATCCCTGGCAGATCCCACACAGTCACATTGGGATGCTTGGGATGAGGTTTAGAAGTGGGTACCATTGTGGTCTCCACTACCCCAGTAGGGGAAGCTCCATCATCTTCATCCTCTAAGCCCCGAATGGCATTGTCAAAGGAGGACTTTCCAGAACCAGACTCTCCTGTCACCACAACACCCAGGCTGGCATTTTCCAAGGCCTCCAGACTTTCCATAATCTTATGTGCTGCTTTGGCCATTCTCTCTCCTTCAAGAACATCCTTAAGAACTTTCAGTGTCCTCTTCAGTGATGATGTCATATTCATCTATTAGCTCAGCAGCGTAATTGTGTGCCTTTCTCGCTTACCCAGGTGGGGGTGAGAAGCCCCTTGAAGATGGGCTTCAGGGGAGAGATGGAGACAAGAGTTGGGCAGCGTATATCAGGGGCTTAGGGGACAGGGTGCCACCCTTGGTGGGGGGAGGGGTTGGCAGCACTAGTGGCCAAAATAACACCTTCATGTTATAACAACACCTGCATTAATATATAACGCAGAATGTAATTAAACTGCATTGAAATATCTGCGTTTTATCAAAATGTTATAGCCAAATAACCGGAAAAGCACAACCGACTAACGTAATGCAATGTAGTGCAATTGCACGGGCACAGATCTCCCCTGGAGCCTCCCCTGGTGCAAGGGCATGAACGTTCCCTTGTACCTGGGAGGATGCTGGTGCCTCCCGAGCCGCACTGGATAGTGCTTGGGCCCCCTGGCCTGCCTGCTCCAGCACAGTTCAGGATTGGGCCGACAGTGTTCCAACAAGAGAGCTAACAAGGTGTTATTATGACAGTCTGGGAACCCAGAAGGTGTTCAGGTGAGTCAGCTGCATTCTCATACATCAGAGCTCATGGTAGAACCCCTATTCAGCTGTGTCCTTGGTGGGCACTTTTCAGATTTTGGGGGTGTGTGGAGGGTGGCCCTCCCTATGCGATCTCCTTTGTCCTGGGTAGCAGAGGCCTTAGCTATGCCACTGCTTCTTCCAGTTGGTGGACTTTGTTCTCAGCTGGCAAACACTACCACCACCACCACCAGGAAAATAAGCTCAGTCAGCTTCAGAGGAGTTAGACAACTTTAGAACTCTGTATTTGCCTCCGCTCTGCCGCACGAAGGCTCAAAAACCCTTCTAGACATCACAGTCAAAGGCTTTGTTCAGAGCACGCTCGGCGTCCTCAGCCACTTCGTTCAGGGAGCTGTGGAGCAGGTAGTAGATCTTCCCGAAGGAGATGCCTCCGTTGACCAGGGGGCCAAATACAGGCAAGATGCTACCTAAGGACTCCATCTCAAGCAGCGCCCCACAAACGACCTTGGTGAGCAGCTTCATCATCTGGTCCCAGGAGACCTCTCTGGCCAACGGGGACCGAATCACCCCTTTGATCTCTTCCACCGGCTTGACGACCTGCTTCGCCAGCCTGGCGAGGGACTCGTCATCCAGGCCAAAGCTCTGGCGGAACTGCGAAACAGCCTTCATCAGAATGCCCACGTCACAGGCGATGGAGAGTCCCGGGATGGGTACAGCGGCCACCCCACAGGAGAGGACAGCCCACTTCCAGATCTGCTTCTGCAAGGCCTCCTTTTTCATGTCTACGACTTCTAACGAGACATTGGGCAGGGCTAAGAGGAACGCGTGCCTTTTGCCTCTTGGCAGCTCCTTCCCCAAGGTCTCCACGAGGTCTACGAAGTCAAAATTGAACGGGTGCCAGCTGGACAGAAGGAAGACGTTGGGGGAATGGATTCCTTTCGACTGCAGGTACTGCTCACAACGGTCTTGGATCTGATCCAACAGATCCGACCTGTCGTAGTCTTGCGTCCACCTTTGGGCATATATCAGGTCCGCCTCTATGTTGGTGCGCACCAAGTAGAAGCGCTTGCCCCGCTTCTGGATCTCGCGCGCCAGTTGGGCATGCTTGGGCTTGAAGCGCTTGGAGTCAATGAGGATAAAGAAGTCGTAGCGGGAGAAATTAACCTGCTCCAGGTAAGTGCTGGGCTGGAATTGGCGGGGGCCCATCCTCGGCAGATCCCACACGGTCACATTGGGATGCTTGGGATGTGGGTAAGGTGTGGGCTTGGCCGTGGTCGCCACGACCTCAAGGGGGGCAGCTCCATCATCTCCATTCTCTAGGCCCCGAATGGCATTGATGAAGGAAGACTTGCCGGAGCCCGATTTTCCAACGACCGCAATGTCCAGGCGAGCTTTATCCAAGGTTTCCATAATCTTTGAGGCCGCTTCAGACACGACCCCTCCTTCGAGCGCTTTCTGGATCTCTTGGATGTCCTCTCTGGCAACGGTTTCGTTTTCTCCAGCAGGTTGATGGGGGGTCATCGAGGGAGGCTGTCCTGCCACCGGATCAGGTCGAGGCCTAGAAGGACACAACACTTGCCGTAAGCCCTTTAACAGGAACAGATCTTCACTATTCCCGGAGGGGACCCAGTGTTCCAGATCTACTAGGTGAGATTGCTGGGGGGGGGGCGGAATAGAGGGCACGAGGCAGGTGGCTTTTCTCTTTTTCAAGGTCATATAGCCAGATCAGCTCCGAAAATGATACACAGCAGGGGTGTCCAAACCTTTTAGCATGAGGGCCACATCATATATAAAGGCATTGAAATGGTGACCTCCCTGGTATCTGTGTGGGGCTCTGAACAGAACCCCAGCTGATGCGGATGTCGCGCTGTATTTATCCCCTCTCAGTCGGTTGCTTGGGGGCGATTACGGCCTCTGAACCTTGCTGAAACAGATGCGCGGGAGTCACCTTTTGGGGCAGCTCGCGCCAAGCTCCACGTCATCTGCTTGCTGGGCAGCCATCTTGGATTTCATTGCTGGTCCCGTCTTGGGCCCTGCCATTTTCAGCCGATGCCCTGTGAAGAGAATGGAACTCCAAGTAGACGAGAGAGCCGTGTTCTTCAAACTGTGGGTCGCGACCTGATGGCAGGTGGGTCGCGGAAAGCTGGGAGCAGCCGTCTTGGAAGCTGCAGACCTGACCCTTGCTAAATTCGTGTGAACAGTTAGAATTTTCAAGGGAGGGTTTTAAAAATTTTGCTTTTATTTCAGTGTATTTACTTGATATTTTGTCCTTGTTTTGCGGTCTGTCAGGGATGTTTCCTGGTTGTGCAAGTGCTGCAGTCCAAGAATGCCAGTCTGCATTCTAAGAGTGTCATTTGATTACATCACAATGATGGCACTTCCCACTTGATGATGTCACTCCTGGCTATGTCATCACTTCCAGGTGGATGACATCACTTCTGGTGGGTTCCGACACAAGTGCCACTCTAAAAAGTGGGTCCTGGTCTAAAAAATTTGAAAACCACTGGACTAGAGGCAGTAGGACAGAGCTGAGAGCCCATTATGCTGGGGGAACTCAATTATCACGTGGGCCACCCTTTGAGCCACACCAGTTCTGTCTAGGTGCCACTTTGCAGAATCCTAGCCACCAGGACAGCCATGTTAAGGATAAGTTTCTGGCTCCCGATTTATGGTTTAAAAGAAAGGTTTATTGACATATTTGCAAATATGGGTGGCAAGCAAAAACCAAACGAAACATGCTGCAAACCACACTTGCACAAAATGGGTGCAACAATTTATACTACTGAGGCGGGTCTTACCAGGGGCGTTTCTAGGGTGTGGCAGGGGGTGGCACGAGCCATGGGCGCCATCTTGCGGGGGGG
>JAJKFI010000022.1:9239602-9279851 GCA_029204185.1 Lerista edwardsae
AGCCCAGGAAAATAAAGTCTGTCACTGCTTCCATTTCTTCCCCTTCTGTTTGCCAGGAAGTGATGGGAGTGGTTGCCATGATCTTAGTCGTTTTAATGTTGAGCTTCAAACCAATTTTGGAACTTTCCTCTTTCACCCTCATCAAAAGGTTCTTTAGGTCTTCCTCACTTTCTGCCAGTAGAGTGGTATCGTCTGCATATCTGAGGTTGTTGATGTTTCTCCCAGCAATCTTGATTCCAGCTTGTGAGTCATCCAGCCCTGCCTTCCTCATGATGTACTCTGCGTATAAGTTAAATAAGCAGGGTGACAAATACAGCCTTGTCGTACTCCTTTCCCAATTTTAAACCAGTCGGTTGTTCCATGTCCAGTTCTAACTGTTGCTTCCTGACCCGCATAAAGGTTTCTCAGAAGGCAGATCAGGTGGTCTGGAACTCCCATCTCTTCAAGAACTTGCCACAGTTTGTTGTGATCCACACAATCAAAGGCTTTAGCATAATCAATGAAGCAGAGGTAGATGTTTTTCTGGAACTCTCTTGCTTTCTCCATGATCCAGCGAAGGTTGGCAATTTGATCTCTAGTTCCTCTGCCTCTTCGGAAACCAGCTTGTACATCTGGTAGTTCTCGATTCACATACTGCTGAAGCCGAGCTTGTAGGATTTTGAGCATGACCTTGCTAGCATGTGAAATGAGTGCAATGGTGCGGTAAAATGGTGTGTGCCTATAGTGGGCTGTATAAGTGGCGGAGGTCTGTCGTTCGCAACCACATTCCACATGCTGTGGGGGTTTTTGAACGATGTGGTGGAAGATGCCGAGAACGTTCTTGCTAAAGCATCCGAGCGAGGCTGAAGAGCCCCAAGTCAAGATCCAGGCCAGCCATTGGGAAAGAGAGAAGCTGGATGCATTATACCAGGACCGTAACAGGAGCCGGGGAAACATTTGCCTTGAGAAGGCATGGACTGAACCAAAAATTTGGGCATTTAATTCAGGTTGCAGAAGCAGACAATTTATCTCTGGCGACTAAAGGCTCGGTAAAGCCTTTTTTTGTGGTCTTCAGGTGTGCTGGTTAACGGCCAATCCCGGGCTCTGGCAGTGGCACAAAAAAGGCCTACGGTAGATAGACAGATGCATTTGTTGTTGTTGTTCAGTCACTAAGTCGTGTCAGACTCATCGTGATCCCCTTGGACCACAGCACGCCAGGCCTCCTTATCCTCCACTAGTTTCCGGAGTTCACCCAATTTCATGTTCATCGCTTCGGTGACACTATCTAACCATCTCATCCTCTGCTTCCCCCTTCTCCTTTGGCCTTCAATCTTTCCCAGCATGAGGGTCTTTTCTAAAGAGTCCTCTCTTCTCATGTGGTGGCCATGGAGTATTTGAGCTTCAGCTTCAGGATTTGTCCTTCCAAGGAGCCATCAGACTTGACTTCCTGTAGGATTGCCCGATTGGACCTCCTTGCAGTCCAGGGGACTCTCCAACACCATAATTCAAAATTCTTCTCCAACACCATAATTCAAAAGCATCTATCCTTTGGTGCTCTGCCTTCCTTATGGTCCAGCTCTCACAGCCATACATTGCTACTGGGAAAACCATAGCTTTGACCAGCGGTGTCATCCGGCAACAAGCTGCTGGAATGCTAGGCGGGACTTACCGCCTGATTGGCTGCCCGTCCGTGACGTGTCGCCGCCTGCCCGCCCGCCGTGTGGGCACCCCTGGCTTCGGAGGGGGTGCCCGCTTGCCTGGAGGCGCACCGGGTGCCTGGGCAAGCAGCGGAGGGGTGTGCCAACCAGGCAGGCGGCGACACGTCACGGACAGCCTGTCAATCAAACGGTAAGTCCCGCCTAGCATTCCGGCAGCTCGTTGCCGGATGACACTACTGGTTTTGACTATGCGAACCTTTGTTGGCAGGGTGATTTCTCGGCTTTTTATTAAGTTGTCTAGGTTCGCCATAGCTTTCCTCCCAAGAAGTAAATGTCTTTTAATTTCATGGCTGCAGTCACCATCTGAAGATAAAGTCTGTCACTGCTTCCATTTCTTCCCCTTCTATTTGCCAGGAAGTGATAGGAGTGGTTGCCATGATCTTAGTTTTTTTTAATGTTGAGCTTCAAGCCCATTTTGGCACTTTCCTCTTTCACCCTCATCAGCAGGTTCTTTAGGTCTTCCTCACTTTCTGCCATTTGCCTGCTTGGGGGTCCCAGCAGAAGCCGCTTCTTCCATTCACTCACCTGCTCCCTCCCTTTGGGTGCAGGTCCAGCCATGAGCTCCCCATGCCCCAGCCTCATTGTCACCATGAGGGAGGGGAGAAGCCAGTGAGCAGAGGAGCTGCTCCCCAGCGCAGGGGCCACCTCTGAGAACTGGGACGGACTCTCCCAGACAGGGTTGCAATCAGATTAAAAAGTCCACACAACTTGGCAATAGGATGGATCACCCAGCGATTCGATCAGCAAAATAAGTGCCATATACCAGGAATAGCCATTGAAAGGGACACAATGTGCTGGGATGGATTGAGGCAGTTGCTCTTCCTCTAAAAATGGGCCGGAGGTGTGGACCAATGTGGAGCTGCTGGTGCTGCCTGAAGCTAAGCAGGAGAATCTGTGGTCTTGTTTTGGGATGGGAGATGGAATGTCAGGCTGGGACAAGCTGCAGTGCCTGTTGTGGCAGGACGGAGGTGCTGATGAGCTGATTAGTCACTGCAAGTGGGAGTTGTGGCGGAGTGGACAAGGCCACAGGCTTGACTTGCGATTGCCTGCTGAGGCTTGAGGAGAGAGCCACACTGTGAAGGCTCCATCTGGGACTGAGGATTCGGAGAATCACAGAACACTATGTGGTGGCTTAGACTAGCCTGCTCATGTGAGCTGCCTTGGGCATTTGCTTTGGCATGGGAATGGCAGGGGGGGATATAAATTCTTCAAATAAATAAATAAAAAGAATATGAGTCCTGGAAAAGTGCCTCTTATCTCAATCACATTGGGGGGCCCCAATCCTGTGCCCTGGCAGTGCTGTGCGGTACAGCGGCACTGAAATGGCCGCCGCTCAGTGATGTCATTCAGGGGGAACGGACCAGAACGGGCGCTCCGGATCCTAACGGGCTCCGTGGCTGGTTCCGGGTTCCCGACAAGTGCCAATCAAAAGGGAGTTCCTGTTCCTAAACCATTTGAATGACACCACTGCCGCCACTGCATTCTGGGGGGGGGGCAGAGCAGCAGCCGGGGGTCTCCTTGGAGCAAGGGAATCAATTTTCCCTTACCTTGCATGGAACTCCAGTGACCCCTATGGGTCTTCTTAGATCCACGCCCGCTACATAGCTGGTGCAAGAAGACCCATCTCAGGTTCCACAGCTGGAGACAGGATTCCGTGGTAGCCTCTTCAGCCACCCCCGCCCTCCTCCTGCCCCAGTTGCAATAATGTCATCTAGGTAACACCGTGTACATGTGACACCTTGTCAACTTGTTCCTTGCCGGATTACTGGAGTCAGATTTTAGAGGTAGCCCATCTCTGAATGCCAGGTGCAAGGGAGTGGCCACAGGATACAGGTGTCTTGTTGTTGTCCTCAGTGCCCTCAGAGGCATCTGGTGAGGTCCTGTGAGGTACAGGGAGCTGGACTAGACGGGCCCTTGGCCTGATCCAGTGGGGCTCTTATGTTCCCAGACAGAAGGTTTATGAGCAAGAGGAAACAAACTAAGGGAGGACGTTTCTCAATCTTGGAAACCTGCGGCTTGACCAGCTTTCCACTTCCTCCTCCACCAGAACAGCCCTCCAGTGTCTTTTCCCCCTCCAGTTTCAATATTGTCAATTATGTTCATGCAATGAACGGTGTCAGCTGACCAGTGGTGTCATCTAAATGATTTAAGAACAGGTACTCACTTTTGATTGGCACGTGTCGGGACCCGCCCACCGGAAGTGATGTCATAAGCCGGAAGTGAGGTCGTGGCAGGAAGGGACATGAAAAAAGCCCTTTTTGAGGCCTCAGACGATTTTAAACTGACCCAACAGTTGCAACAGGATTCCACGGCACCCCCCAGAACATGTGAAGGAGGCCTGGCGTCATGTTAAAACCCCAGAGCAACTCATTTTTCAGTGGCAAGGAAAGGAAAGGCTCCGCTCGCTGCCTGCCTGGCTCTGAGAACATGCAGGCAACTCAAACGTGCAGGAAATTCAAACGTTGCAGGGGGCGGAGTCGACGAGTGGGCGGGCGAATGGGCGGGGCCAGCCATAATCCTAGAAACCGGTACTTGCGTACCCCTGCGTACCCCCTGCATGACATCACTGCAGCTGACCACTCCTTGCCCCCACCCCACTAACAATCTGGAGCACGTCCCCCCCTTTGCTGAAAGGCAGGGACTCCAACCATTGCTGCTAGGGGCCAAACAGACTTTTCCCAGCGTGTCACGAGGATGGATCCTGGCAGTGGTGTACCTAGGGGGAGAGGATCCAAGGAGGATGGAGAGCAACGGCTTGCAAAATGCGGTGCTGTGGCCCCCCTCTAGCTATGCCTCTGGATCCTGGAACCTGTCCAGAACTCAGTTCACTGTGCAAGAACTTTGGAACACTCTCCTCCCCCAGTGCTGTCAGGGATGGAGAGGGGAGGGGTGTTGGCCGGGACTTTCTCTTTAGAGAAGTTGCTTTCTCTTTCATTTAGGGACCGAAGGTTCTCGCAGATTAATCGGGAGCAGGTTAATAAGGAAAGCCAACCGCTGAACCAAGCAACCAACTGTCGAATCAGAGGCTGCCTCTGCAGCTCTTCGGAGCAGTCCTTGCCTTTTCCTTCACGGTGAGCCCCTCTCTCGCCTGCTGTCTGCCTCCTCGTGCTTTGTCTTCCCTGCTTGTCACTGGCTGCTTGTGTGAATCTGATTCACAGATCTGGTTTTTCCATGCAGTGACAACAATCCGTGTGAGAGTTCTGCTGTGAGAAGCCCCAGCCTCACCGGGAAAGGAGTCCTCCTTCAGGCCCTTTGCAAGTGTGTTTAGTTGGAAAAGCAGGTCAGTGTCACGCCGGGCGGGGGGGGGGGGGTTCTGATTTCCATCCAAGGAAGCGGGAGCTAAATCACAGCAAGGAGCCGTCACTTCCTGTTTGCTGTGTCTAATAGTCAACTGCAGAAGAGCAACACCCTTCCAGTCACTCATCCAAGGTAACACTCTAGCTCAGTGGTTCCCAAACTGTGGGCCGGGATCCACCAGTGGGTCACGAGCCAATGTCAAGTGGGTCGCAAAGCACCTAGTGCAGCCATATTGAAAATATGGGAAGATGGGATGCTGGAGAGGGGGAGGGCTGCGTGGTTGTTTAGCTTGTGTCAAGATTGTAAATAGGAGTTTTTCCTTCCCGATTCACTTCGCTATCGGAAAACGGCTGAGAAACAGCCCAACTTCTTGCTGCATTCTCAGGAAAGCAGCAGGCTCTGGCGTCACAACGATGGCACTTCTGGTGGGTCCCAGACAAATGGCCATTCTAAAAAGTGGGTCCTAGTGCTAAAACGTTTGCTAGGAGCTTTGCAACCCACCTGAAGTTGCCTTGTGACCCACTGGTGTGTCCTAACACACAGTTTGGGAACCACTGGTCTATCACATTAGGCGGAGTTGGTATTTTCTGGTTCTATCTGCATACGGTTATATTGGCTGTGGATCTCCAATCATTTGTCGCTTTAGAGAGCCTGGACTGCACAAACTAGACCCTCCTTACACCTGGGCCATTGATGGGCAGTGGTAGTTCGGAAGGCTGACCCCAACACAGGCTGCAGGCCAGACGCAAAACTAACGTGGACATCTCCCTTTCTCAGGTTCAGCCTCCCAGCGCCCTATAAACCTACGACCATCTTGAACCATGTGTGGCTGGCATTTTGCTGTGACCGTCTGTGGTTTCATCAGCCTCGTGTCGCTCCTCACTGCGATGGGCTCAGACCACTGGCTGGACTTTGACAATGCCAGCATGGGCCTCTGGGAAGCGTGCGCTGATTCTACTTTGGGCACCGCGTGCATTAATTTGGGGATGAGCGTAGATGGTAGGTTCTCCCTCTGGATTAATAGTACAAATGTAGTAATATTTCCCTGTATTTCCCTATATTTCCTTGCAATTCCCCTATATTTGCACATGCACCCTAAACCTGCGGAGAAGGTATTTCATGAGACTTCACAGTATTTATGTTTTATCCTTTACTGATGCATTTAGAGCACAATCCTAATCTGAAAGTAGGCTGGCATAGTTAGGCCAGCAAAGTTTGGCCGGCACAAGGGCCACCGTAAAGCATGTTAGGACCACTCTTGGAGTCGGGGAGGATGGTGCACGTCTGTGTGCTGGCCTCTCTGACTCCGAGAGTGGTCCAAACATACTTTACTGTGTCCCTTGTGCTGGCCAGACTTTGCTTTATTTACTTCATATTTACCTCAGAATTTTACCTCAGAATGCCAGATACAAAGGAGTGGCGTTTGGACCACTCTCGGAGTCAGGGAGGATGGCGCATGTCTGTGTGCTGGCCTCTCTGACTCCAAGAGTGGTCCAAACATACTTTACGGTGTCCCTTGTGCTGGCCAAACGTTGCTGGCCTAACTATGCCAGCCTAACTCCAGTTTAGGATTGTGCTCTTAATCTCCTTCCTCTTTTGTTTCTCTGTAGGTACCTTCCATGCCACACGAGCGTTTCTGATTCTGAGCATGTTGGCTGGTTTCATCGCCTGTGGTCTGCTTTGTGCTCTACGTTTTTACTCCGAAATAGGCTTCTGCTCCACTTTTATAGTTGCCATGATCTCCTGCCATATTGCAGGTATTACCATGAAGAAGTCCTCTTCGGGCCCAATACTTCTCTGCACTAATGCAGCCACAATGCAACCCTGAGGGAAGGGAACAAACATGCCCTTATCTTCAGAAGGCCTCCAAGACTGGCATTTTGCAGGATGAAGAGCCCACTCCAAGAGTGCTTCGAACTTAGTTTACGGTGGCCCTTGTGCCAGCCAAACTTTACTGGCCTAACTGTGCCGGCCTAACTCCAGGTTAGGATTGCGCTCTGAATCTGGCAACATGATGCAGGCATCTTCTTGTCCTGTGTGCTCCCTGAGGCATCTGGTGGGTCGCTTTGAGATATAGGAAGCTGAGATACAGATACTAGGTGGGCCTTTGGCCTGATCTAGCAGGGCTCTTCTTATGTTCTTATAGCTGCCCATGAGCTTAGTTTAGTCACAACCCCCTGTCACACCTTTCTCTGTTACTAACTTCCATCCCATTCACAGTTCACAGCCAGCACCTCCACCCACTTGGTCCTGTGGAGCACTGCCGGGTGACTACATGAACCCCTACGTGCCCTTCAAGTCTCCTTTTTGGCTCCTAGGTGCTTTTGCCCTGATTGCCATGACCATATTCGCAGGAACCCCAGGGGGAAGCAGCTCCCCATCCAAGCCATATGGATGGTCTACTGTCCCGGGCTGGGTCTGCGGTCCTCTGTTCCATTTAACCGGTGAGTCTCTGCGCAATGTGACTGCTGAGATGTGCGCATTCGCTTCAGTGCTCTTCCTTGCTATCAGATCTCCAGACACATTATTTGTTGCATGTTCCATCCAGCAATTTGAATTTCAGGGCAGCCAGCACTGACCGACAGGTGCATCAGAACCATACGCTGGTATTCTGGGGAAAAGAACCTGGTAGCTCCTCCAGCTTCAGGAGCAGTTTTTCTCCCCAGAAGGTCCCAAAACGATGCCTGAGACCTTGGAGGGTTTGAATCTCCATGGACCAGCAGACCCCTTCCCTTCCCTTATTTTTATTTTGGATTGTTAAAATAACATCTTGCTCAGGGTGGGGGAGGGGAGAGTGGCAGCGGCAGGGAGGAACCCTAAACATAACATATTTCCTCTTATCCATGGTTTTAGGTGTTCAAGGGGTGGGGTACCAGGAACCTATCCATTGTGGTTACAAGGGCACACCTGTACCTAGAGGAGTAGCTAAAGAAGTGTAGGGGTGTATGCAATTGCACCGGGCAACAAGCTTCAGGGGGGCAACAAGCCCAGCTTGACATTAATGGCCAAAACGGTGAAAACCTTGGTATGTATGAATAATCCCATCATGTTATAGATCATTGGAAAGGTAATTTCATGCAGAATGCAATGAAAGAAACCAGAGAGTAATTTTGCTATGCTATGGCCAAAAAAACCCTGAAAACAAAAATACAACTATCATGTAAACGTTGCTGTTTGTTAAAATTGTGTTTATTAGGAATAATACTGTCATGTATGTATTGTTTGATGTGGAATTTGATGCAGACTGCGGTGAAACAAATTGGAGTGAAATAGCTTCATTCGATCAAACCTTATGGCCCAAAAACCAGAGAAAACGAAAATGCAGTTGTGATGTCACTTCCTGTTGTGATGTCACTTCATTTTGCCCCCCTGTACTGGGCTACAGTTTCGTTAGCTCCTGTCCCTGCCTGCACCTCCTTTCCTGATCACCCTGTTTTCCTCCCACGACAGGTATACTTTTTTACAAAATAGACATTTAGCACCCAGTTGTGAGAAGGCGGAAGAGTCGGGGGTGCCCTCTTGAGGTCAACCTTTGGAGTTACATTAAAAGTGTGTGACCTCTATATGTCTATACGAGACATATAGAGAGCTGAAGACAAACCCTATCAAACAAGAAATGGACCTACAAGAATTTTACAGAGAGTTGGAGATTAATTCCAGGAAACAACATTTGCTCCTATTAATGTTCAAGATTGAGATGCAGAATCTTTCTCAGGAATATTCAAGGAGGAAGAGACACTGTAATAATGGAAAGGATGCAAATAGGAGAAATTGGCACAATAAACTGAGAGTGAAGAATAAAAAGCGGAAGAAGAAGAACAAGAGGGGAAGAACCTGTGAGTGAAAGACACCCAGAATTTGATGACTGAATTAGGAAAGATATAGCCAATGCAAAAAAGATAATAAATAAGGGAGATTATGATGAAAGTATAAATTAAGATATTTTTATTAAATGTGATCTTCCCCTCAAAGCTAAAAATAATTCAAAAGAAGTTACTTTTATTTTTATTTTTGCTATTCTTATGTACTAATTAGAGAAATTGAAAGTAGTAATTGTATGCCAGTTCGAGAGATACTTAAGTTGATTGAACAAGATTTTTTTAAAAAAGTGGTAAATTTATGGAGGGATAGCAGAATTGATACACATCAGAAGTTAATGTACTATGGTATAGAAGTGTTAGGTTAAATTAGATCATTATAAATGGAAAATAAGAGTTAGTAAGTTTTGTATACAGGACAATTAAGCAATGTTAAAGTCATGGTATAGACTGTATGCAAACATTAATATGGGTAAGATGACTAAGCTGTAATCAGTGTGGACCTTTTCTGTGAACCTTTGTACCCTTTTCCTATGTACTACCCTTCCCATTCCCCATACCTATATAAATAAAAATTGTCAATAAATAAATAAATTGTGTGACCTGGACACTCCTGTTCCTGAAATTGATTTTAAGAGCCAAAGGATGGACTGGAATTTGGAATCAGGCAGCCTGGTTATAATCCTGACACCTCCAGTTCAGGGCTAGAAATGGAGCGTTTTCTCTTCCCCGTCTTTTGCTTTCTTTCCTTGATTGTATCTCAAAAGTATGTGATGTTGGCACACTTTCACCTTCCTGCAACTCGAAAGGGAGGAAGGCTTGACGAACTGTTGCGGAGTCCACCTTAGAGAACAATGTTCTGCATGCCTGCCCAGAATGGCTGGCAGATGGAGGCACCTACCTGTGTCCACCCACCTACCTGCTTCCACTGCTTCTGCTTCTCCACTCCCTGGATTGGCAACAGAAGAGGAGGGTGGGGAGGAAATGTGGAGGGGAGGAGCATTGGAAAATGGGAGGAGCCGAGGCAGGCACAGAGTTGGGTAAGGTGGGCAGATGCCTCAGGCATTGGGAAGTCCAAGACCAGGCCTGAAATTTGTGGTACGAACAATGTTCTCTAGAACATTGTTCTTCAACCTTGAGGTCGGGACCCCTTTCGGGGGAGGTGAAGCCTCAGTTGTAGGGTTGCGGCAACTTACAGGAATGACAAAAGTTGACGACGCCAGCCGGGTAGGGAAGGAGCGGAGCGGTGCCACCACCCTTCCTCATTCACGTCCTGCCTTGTTGTGCTGCTCCAGTGCGCGCCATCCGCAGGTGAGCACTGCCTGTCTGGATTCCCGGTAGTCGGACAGGACTCAAGGCAGCTTGGGAAGCCCCTTTTGCCTGGAGCGGGGGGGGGGCGCATCCTGCACCAGGGGCCAAGGCTGACAGGAGAGAGGCCAAGGAGGAGAAGAAGCACAGCGAACTGCACAACCGAGATTTCTTCACATTCCAATCGAGGCGCATGCTTTGCCACAGTGCCTCCCAGTTCAGGTGGATGCAGTTTTCGTCAGCTCTCGATCTGGCTGCAGCACCCCCTCCTCCTCCTCCTCGTCCTCCAGAGGAATAGGGGTGCAGTGGCCTTCAAGATGCTGCCACTGCCGTGCTCCCCATCGCAGCTGGTTGCAGCCCTCTTCCTTTGCCTCCGGCAGCCAATGCCTGAAGAGGAGGGTGTGTCAGCGGCAAGCAGCTCTCAGCCAAGGTGTGCTGGCAGGAGAGGAGAGTTTTCCGCAGATAATCATTCTCTCTCCTAGGAGCAGCTCTGAAGTCTGTGTGTGTGTGTTTTCCAGCTGGGTGCAGGTGCCCATTTTTGGATCACCTGGGTTTGGAGGGAAGACCCAGGGAACGAGGAAAAAGGCTTCCACTTCCTTCCCCTCACCTTTACTCGCACACATCCTCAGGATTGACAACCAGCAACTCTGAGGTACAGTAGCAGGAGGGGGACAAAAAGGGGGGGAAGGAAACGAAGCACCATGTCTTGCTTCAGTTTTGGGACAACCTATCAGCCTATCAGTATTGGGACCAGCCTATCAGCCTATCAGTATTGGGACAACCTATCAGCCTATCAGTTTCAGGCGTGACTGAGACAAAGGGTGCAATCCTGAGGGAGCCCTTGGGCCGACGGGTGGCACCCCGTGTTGGCGCTGGGGCCATTGGGCTGATGCTAGCAGCAGTGTTGGCACAAGGGTGCTGGCTCAAGGCTGCTCTGCGCACGCTCATGCACCAGCCAGACTCGGCTGGCGCGAGAGCGATTCTGGACAGAGGGAGTCTGGGTGGGTAGGAGGAAGGAACTGGTGGAGGTGGGAAGCGGCCGTTAGTCTCCATCCCCAGGCCAAGTGGCCCTGATTCAGGCTGTGCGGCATCCTTGGCTCTGCGCCTGCTACATAGCAGGCACAGATCCGAGGAACTCACAGGGGAGGCTCCTGAGTGCTCCAAAGCTGTGCTGGATACAACGCAGGCCTGCTGGCCTCACTGTTCCAGCGCAGCTCAGAATGGTGCCCTGCGAGTCTCTTCTTTTTTGTTCATGCTGTTATGAGGCTTATAGATTTCGATGGCCTCCCTAAAGGTCCATGCTTGGTGTTGGCGCTCCCTCCATGCTGGTCTGATATCCGGTACTCATGCTCAGCTCCTGCTGACCAGTCAGCCTGCCCCCCAGCCTGCCCCCCCCAATCAGAGTACCTGAACTGGGCAAACCAGACCCTCCCTAAAGGTAAGGGTTTCCCCACGACCGAATGGTCTAGTAGGGGGCGGTGCTCAGCTCCGTTTCAGAGCCTGTGGAGCCGGCGTTTTGTGCGAGGACAAGCTTCCGTGGTCATGTGGCCGGCATGACTCTACGCCGTAGTGCACGGAACGCCGTTCCCTTCCCCCCGAAGTGGTCCCTATTTATCTAGTTGCATTTATGTGCTTTTGAACTGCTAGGTTGGCAGGAGCTGGGACAAGCGACGGGAGCTCACTCCGTCGCGCAGTCTTGAGCTCCCAACCTTCTGGTCAGCAAGTTCAGCCACAGCGGTTTAACCTGCAGCGCCACCACGACCCTCCCTATACCTGGGCCATTGCTGGGCAGAGGTCGTTGGGGAGCTGCAGCTCAGACGGAATCATAACACGGACTTCTCACTTTCTCAGGTTCGGACTCCCGGCGCTCGTGAACATCAGTGACCGTTTCTCGCCATGAGAGGCTGGCATGTGACTGCTCTGCTCTGCGGCTTCATCAGCCTCTTCCTGCTCCTCACAGCCCTGGGGTCGCACCACTGGCTGGAATTAAACAACATGAATGTGGGCCTCTGGAAAGTTTGCACCGTTTCCCCCGTGGGTGTTGTATGCAGTGACTTCGGGACGAACGTCAACGGTAACATTCCTCTTGCCCGTGTGCATTGCAGATGTAAGGAAGTGGGAGTGCAAAAATGGGTCTCAACGTTATTAACCTTTAGCCCGGTGTCAGGAATAGTCTTTGAATCCAAATTTACTGTTCCAAACAAAGGTGTATTCATGCATTTGCAGACATGGGTGGCAAGGGGAAAAACAAACACACCAAGCCACACCCTGGTTCACCAGGTTGACCAATTTATACTCCTTAGGCGTGTTCTTACTCTGCAAACATTGGTCCAAGCTCCACCAATCAACAGCGCCTAAACCGAATATTTTAGACTTCCCCTTTCATAGCTCCTTGATATGTGCCCCATTCCCCTATACATATTTCTACGCACAAGGTATGTTCATGCTAATTTGGACTTAATGAGATAGGGGTGTGAGATAATATGCATGAAGGCCTTTTGCACATGCTCAGTCTGCTTTTTCTCAAGGTCGAAGCTGCTTCCTGCAAAATGTTACTCTGTCATCTGGCTCTGAGGAGCTGAGGGCAAGGAACGAAACCTTTTGGTTCTGGAATGTGTAACTTTCCGCCCCTTGCCAATTTATCCTGTCAGCCGGGCTTTGGCCTGAAAGCACAAGCTGATTTTCTTTGCCAGCCACATTTTTTCCTCCAAATACAGGCTTTATGTTTTTAGCTTCAGTGCCCCAAATCACGGATTCGTCATTCATATCCCACACCAGTGTGGACGAGAGAACCTTGTTCTGAATCCATTTGTTGTTGTTCAGTCACTAAGTCGTGTCCGACTCTTCGCGACCCCATGGACCACAGCACGCCAGGCCTCCCTGTCCTCCACTAGCTTCCAGAGCTCGCCAAACTTCATGTTCATCGCTTTGGTGACACTATCTAACCATCTCATCCTCTGCCGCCCCCTTCTCCTTTGGCCTTCCATCTTTCCCAGCATGAGGGTCTTTTCTAAAGAGTCCTCTCTTCTCATGAGGTGGCCAAAGTATTTGAGCTTCAGCTTCAGGATTTGTTCTTCCAGGGAGCAGTCAGGCTTGACTTCCTGGAGGATTGACCGATTGGATCTCCTTGAAGTCCAGGGGACTCTCAAGAGTCTTCTCCAACACCATAATTCAAAAGCAGATCCATTAGGGCAGTGATATTCAAAGTGTGGGTGAGGAATGGCACACAGACGTGCACCACCCTCCCTGATTCCGAGAGTGGTCCAAACACACTTTATGGTGGCCCTTGTGTCAGCCAAACTTTGCTGGCTTAGCTTATGCCGGCCTAACTCCAGGTTAGGATTGCACTCTCTGATTGCATCTAATCCCCTTTCTCCTTTCTTTTCCTTCCTGTAGTTTCTTTCCGCATCACACAGGCTTTTCTGATTTTGGGGGTGTGCGCTGGTTTCATCTCCTGCGTTCAGCTTGGTCTCCTCTGCTGTCACTCTCCAACTGGCTTCTTTGTAAAAACTGCCACCATGTCCAGCTATACTGCAGGTATGCGTGAGAAGTCCTACTCGTGTTTCCTTGCAAAGGGAATGTTCCAGTCTCCCCCCACAAGTCCCTGAGCTCATTTCCGGGGCTTGAAAGTCCCCCAGTCTGGTGCCTGGAAGGCTCGAGTTGAAATGAAACTCTGCACGGATGCTGAACCTGGCCAAATCGCTGCGCCAATGGTTCATTCGGAGGCTCCACAGAAATACCCGCAGCCTGCATTTTGGCCCTGCTGGGACAATGACCAGAGGCGGATCTACAGGAAGGGCAAAGCTCTAAGTGTTGCAAGGAGCCTTACCCTGTCATGCAAATCCCTCCTCTCCCTTGCTGCTGTAGCCAGTAAGCAACGCCAAGATGTTGCTTTTCCCTGTGAGGATTGGCTAAAACGGTGCAGGAGAGGAGTGATTTCCACTGCAAGGTGAGGCTTCTTGCAAAACTTAGAGCTTTGCTCTCCCTTAGATCTGCCTCTGACAATGACTCAAAACCCTCTGCCTGTTGCATGCCCGCGTTTCATCACAGGAACCCACGGTTGGGAAATTCTGCCCTGGAGTACAGTTGCTGCAGCCACAACCCCTCTCACTTCTCTCGCTGTGTTGTCAACTTTTATCTCACCTCTAGGAAACAGCAAAAACCTCCACCCACTTCCCACCCCCACCCCACCCCCCATGGAGCCAGATGACAACATGGTCCCTTAAGTGTTCTTAGAGTGCAATCCTCACCTGGAGTTAGGCCGGCACAGTCAGGCCAGCAAAGTTTGGCCAGCACAACGGACAGCGTAAAGTATGTTTGGGCCACTCTCGGAGTCAGAGAGGCCAGCACACAGACGTGCACCATCCTCCCTGATTCCGAGAATGGTCCAAACAAGCTTTACAGTGGCCCTTGTGCAGGCCAAACTTTGCTGGCCTGACTGTGCCAGCCTAACTCCAGGTTAGGACTGTGCTCTTAATACCTCTTTGACTTCTAGGTGTTTTGGCTTTGCTTGCCATGGCCATATTCACAGTCCGCGAGGGGTCCATCAGCTCGTACGGATGGTCGTTTGGCATGGGCTGGGCCTGCGGTCCTCTGTTCCTAGTAACCGGTGAGTCTCCGCGGAACGTGAATGCTGAGATGGGCGTATTCATTTCTGCTCCCCTCCTCGTTTTCAGGTCTGCAGACAAGTTCTGTGTTGCATGTTCCATCCAAGAAGGTTAGATAACGGGAGAGGACATGCCTTAAGAATTAATAGGAGCGAATTGAAGCCAGGGGGCGGGCTTAGCAGCCATGTTGGTATACGCAAAACATTCCTTATTCCAAGCATTTCAGATTGCTTTGCTCGTAAACTGAATAGTTTACTCCTGAAATAAAAACTTATGAAAATAAAAACGTGTGATCATGTAGAAACATTATTGGTAACCTTATTATGAGTTAATATGCAATTACAAGGTTAAATTCCTCATAATTATATTACTGAACATACCGGACGAAATGCTACTTGCTGTCTATTTAAACTCGGATTGCACTGTTTTGACAGACTTATTTTTTGAAATCTACACAAGCAAAAATAAAATGGCCATGCCCCATAAAAAAAATTTCTGTTAATGTTCAGAATTTCATAAGTATTACAGTAGGAAAATTACATTAAAATCTCTTCATAACACAAGTAGTTAATATGAGAGTAATTCTTTTTTACTTCTAGACTATTAAGAGTATTTTTGAAAACTTCTACACTCACCCCCCAAAAAAAACAAATTCTGTTAATGTTCAGAATTTTGAAAATATTACAGTAGAAAATGGAAGGTGGGAAAAAAGTGTAAACGGGAAGGGGGGAAAAGGAGGGGGGAAATATATATATTTTTTCCTTCTAGACCATTAACAGTGGGTGTCAGAAAATGGTGAATAAGACTGCTAGGAACAACAAGAAATTACACAGCTTCAAAAATAATGCACTCACTGTTTCAGTGAACGGTAGTTTTATTGAACCGATGTAATGTGAATACATGAATCTTTCCGTGGAAATTAAATCCCATTTTTCGTACAGCGATTCGCACACCCGTATGCAGAACACGCAGGCATGCTTAAAGAGGTTGAGATTAACTTTTACACACGTGCAGGGAGATTTTGATTCGTGAATTCGCGGCAATCCTCCTTGGTGGGAAAGATCTGAGTCAACCATATTCGTATACCCATGGCTTCAAGAAAATGATGTCATGTCGTCTCCTGTTATCTAACAGATTTGGTTCCATCCTGCCCTTTTGAATTCCAGAGCAGCCAGCTCTGATTGGCAGGTTCATCAGAACCATTTCCTGCCATTTCAGTTCACACACTGTCCTCTCTGGCTACTGACTTATTATTGGTAGGGGTGTTTTTTTGCGTGATATTTTTTCCAAAATTTCTTGAATAAAATAGCATATTCCGGTGTTATGTATTGCTATCCAAATTTTTATTGCAGATGGTACAAACAGCACAATAAATAAGGGTGAATGGCCCTACAAAGGCAAGCAGTTACTGGCACGCACATGCCCCAGCCAGAAATAACCTGCACAAATGTTCCCAAGCTGCACTCTGACTGTTGCTTGGAGCGTCAAGAAACTGCTACTTATCAATCAATCAATCACTAGTATTTATATACCGCTTTTCAACATAAAGTTCACAAAGCGGTTTACAGGCAAATAATAACATTAAAGTTAAATGGCTCCCTGTCCCAAAAGGGCTCACAATCTAAAAGGATGGAGAACACCACCAGCAACAGCCACAAGAAAGACACTGTGCTGGGGTGAAGAGGGACAATTGCTCTCCCCCTGCTAAATATAAGAGGACACCACTTGAAGAAGTGCCTCTTGCCCAGTTAGCAGGGGTTACTACTTCCACTTTCCATTAAAGTTGCCCCAGCGTGCACTGTGAACTTTGAACATGCGTGTTCATGCAAGTTTAAGCAAGCCTCCTCCTGTTTCTGCCACTCCTCCTCCTGATCCCTTACTGAAAGTATTTGTGGCTTCCTCAAAACAGTGTCAAAAATAAACAAAAGAGGTGTTGTTTTTGTGAGATGCCTCTAAATTTGGGTCAAACTCTGTCGAAAAAAAATGCAAAAGTGGTGTTTTGTCGTGTTTTGACCTAAATTTTGCTTGATGTAGCGTTTTCAGTGGAAGTTCTCATTATTTAGCATTCTATGTTGATCACCCCAAAAACCCCACCCCGAGTTATAGGGCCCTTATCGCCAGAGTTGAAAAACTTGAAAAGGAGCGTGCCTTTGGGTGATGGGGTTGAATCAGTGATGTCATGCAGGGGGAACGCGGGGGAACTCAGTTCCACTAGTTAAAATTAGGGCTGACTCCGCCCACTTCCCTCTGCAAAGAGCTTTTCTTCTTGGTTGGCCGGCACTCAGAGGGTTAAAGGGAGCGACTCCGGATTCCTAGGGGGGGCGAAGGCAGTGATGTCATTCAGGGGGAACGGACCAGAACGGGCGTTCCGGATCCTAACGGGCTCCGTGGCTGGTTCCGGGTTCCCGACAAGTGCCAATCAAAAGTGAGTTCCTGTTCCTAAATCATTTGAATGACACCACTGGGTTGAATCATCAGGTCCTGGTCAGGCCCCGCTTAGGTCAGAGGGCAAAAGCCGAGGTGCTAAAATGCTGCATTTTTATCACCCAAGGTAGCAGCACTGGACGATGGTGCTGCAGCAGCCAGACCTAGCAAGACCTAGCAAGGCAGGACTTCCAAGTCGCTCGATACAGAGGAGCTAGCTGCAGCAGGTGAGTGTGGAAGGCCCTCCGGCAGTGCCACCCCTTCAGCCCAAGCCATGATTCCAGGTGAGACCCTGCAGGATCAACTATAGATGGGGTTGGGGCTATGGGATGAACGGGAGGGGGTCTGCGCACCCTTACCTTCAACACCTCAGCCCATGGGATTCTTCAACCGATAAGGGATGGCATGGCCCAGGATGTTTGTGGTACCCCCTGTTGTTGTTGTTCAGTCGCTAAGTCGTGTCCGACTCTTTGCGACCCCATGGACCACAGCACGCCAGGCCTCCCTGTCCTCCACTAGCTTCCGGAGTTCGCCCAATTTCATGTTCATCGCTTCGGTGACACTGCCTAACCATCTCATCCTCTGCCGCCCCCTTCTCCTTTGGCCTTCCATCTTTCCCAGCATGAGGGTCTTTCCTACAGAGTCCTCTGTTCTCAGGAGGTGACCAAAGTACTTGAGCTTCAGCTTCAGGATTTGTCCTTCCAGGGAGCAATCAGGCTTGACTTCCTGGAGGATTGCCCGATTGGATCTCCTTGCAGTCCAGGGGACTCTCAAGAGTCTTCTCCAACACCCCGTTACCCCACTGTTTTCCTCTCATGACAGGCGGACTTGCGCACAAGCTGCAAACTGAACCCCGTTTTGAGCCTGGGGAGAAATGGGTCAGCCTCTTCCAAGGTGACCCGCGGAGCGATATTGAAAGTGTGGGACCCAGACACAGCCTGCACCTGAAGCAAACCGGATTGGGACCAAATATCTCCTCCTGAAAGGCAGATTGATTGTGAGATCAAAAGGGCGGACCTGAACTGAGAACCAGAAGTCCTGATGGTGACCCCAGCATCGCCAGATTGGGCCGTCCCCCAGAGACTGACTCCTCCTCCTCTAGATCTTTGCTGTCTTCACTTGATTGTATCTCAAAAGTATGCATGTGAAGAACTCTTGCTACTTGAGTTCCTTTCCTGGCCTTTGAATTGCAGCCGAACAACCTCCTGTGCAGAGGCATTCCTACGGGGGGGGGGGGGGGATGGTAAGTTTTGCAGGAGCCTGAGCTTCTGTGTAGAACAGCCACTTTGCCTTACCTCCAGAGACATTTATGGGTCGAAGAGCTGGTTTGGTGTTTTGCCCCCCTGTCGGTGCTACAGGGCTTGCAAGATTTGTCTCCCATCTTTTAACAATTACTGGGCTGGGGTACCCCCTTATGAGGAAAGGCTACAGTGTTTGGGGCTCTTCGGTCTAGAAAAAAGGCGCCTGGGGGGGGGACATGGTTGAGATGTACAAAATTATGCTTGGGAATCAGTGATGGGATCTACAAATGAACAAGGGGAACGCTGGGCGGGACTTACGCAGGGCTTCCGCTTGATTGGCTGCCCATCCGTAGCATTCCGCAGCTGTCCTGGCCTCGGGGGGGCTGCCCCCGGTTAGCGTGCCCCCCCCGCTGCTCGCCCAGGCACCCGGCGTGACCCTTATCTTTCCCCCACGGCGAGCAGGAGCCCCCCCGAGGCCAGGGCAGCCGCAGAACACTACGGATGGGCTGCCACTCAAGCGGAAGTCCCGCCTACATCCCGCCCAGCGTTCCCCTTGTTCATTTGTAGATCCCATCGCTGCTTGGGATGGATAAAGTGGATAGAGGGATATTATTTTCCCTCTCTCACAATACTAGAAACAGGGCACATCCATTAAAATTGACAGTAAGAGCAGTCAGAGAGTAAGAACAGATAAAAGGAAATACTTTTTTTTACCTAGTGGGTAAAAAATTAATCTGTGGAACTCCTTGCCACAGGAGGTGGTGATGATGTCTGGCGTAAGTGCCTCTAAAAGGAGCCTGGACAGATTTCTGATTCTGAGGAGGCGGTTGAGGTCCTGGATCGCTGTCTGGAGGCGGTTGGGGGCTGGATGTGGGCGAACAAGCTGAAATTAAATCCGGATAAGACAGAGGTGCTTTTGGTTCGGAAATCCACGGCTCGGGTATTGGACTATCATCCTGCTCTGAATGGGGTCGCACTTCCTCTGAAGGAGCAGGTCCGCAGCCTGGGGGTTCTCCTGGATTCACAGCTGCACCTGGAGTCTCAGGTGTCGGCGGTGGCCAGGGGAGCCTTTGCTCAGCTTCGGCTGATTCGCCAGCTGCGGCCGTACCTGAGCTGTGCGGACCTGGCCACAGTGGCCCACGCCCTAGTGACATCTAGATTAGATTATTGCAATGCGCTCTACGTGGGGCTGCCTTTGAAATTACAACTAGTACAGAACGCGGCGGCTCGGGTGGTTGCTGGGGCACGTCGGTTTGACTCTGTCGAGCCGTTGCTTCGGCGACTACACTGGCTGCCGGTTCTATTCCGGGCCCAATTCAAGGTGCTAGTTTTGACTTTTAAAGCCCTTAATGGCTCGGGTCCGGGGTATTTGAGGGACCGCCTTCTTCCATATAATCCTACCCATACTCTGAGATCATCTGGAGGGGCCCTTTTGACTGTGCCGCCACCAGAAGTGAGAGGGGTGGCGGCCAGGAAGAGGGCCTTCTCGGTGGTGGCCCCCCAACTTTGGAATACCCTCCCCTTGGAATTGAGAACAGCTCCCTCTCTGTTAACATTTCGGCGGGGGCTGAAGACCTTTTTATTCCAAAAAGTTTTTAACTGTTGACAGGTTGGCTGGCTGGTGTGTTATATTTTTATATCTTATGATCCACAAGGATTTTAAATTTTATTGTTGTATTTTAATTGTGTTTTATTATATTGTTTTAATATTCTTTTATATTTTTAATGTTAAATTTTATTTCATGTTGGAATGCCGCCTTGAGTGCCTTCGGGCATAAAGGCGGGATAAAAATCTATTAAGTAAATAAAATAAATAAATTTCTGGAGGAAAAGTCCATTGCAGGCTAGAGTCTGTGATAGGTAGTGCAAATTCCATACTTTAGAAGGAGGCTACCTTAGAATGCCAGATGCAGGGGAGTGGCAACAAGATCTAGTTGTCTTGTGTGCTCCCTGAGGCATCTGGTGGGCCACAGTGAGATACAGGAAGATGGGCCTTTGACCTGATCCAGTGGGGCTGTTTCTATGAGTACATGTCTGAAAAAGAGCTTCTGGTTCTGGTGGCTGCCAAAGAGAAATGCTGTGGAGAATCTTGACTGGCCACCAGTGTGTCAGAATTAACCTCAGAATGCCAGGTGCAAGGGAGTGGCCACAGAATGCAGGCAGCCTGTTGTCTTGTGTGCTCCCTGAGGCACCTGGTGGGCCACTGTGAGGTGCAGGAAGCTGGACTAGATGGGCCCTTGGCCTGATCCAGTGGGGCTGCCTCCCCACAGACAGAATAGCAAATTCTGTATTATTTGTCTCCATGTTTACCTCAGAATTTTAGCTCAGAAATTTACCTCAGAATGCCAGATACAAGGGAGTGGCAATGAGATGCAGGCATCTTGTTGTCTTGCGTGCTCCCTGAGGCACCTGGTGGGCCACTGTGAGAGGCAGGAAGCTGGACTAGATGGACCCTTGGCCTGATCCAGCGGGGCTCTTCTTATGTTCTTAGGTCTTGCACTCTTGACAACTAGCCGGTTTCAGGTTCTTGGGTGTGCTTTTCCAGACACAGCTCATGGGCACATGGAGGACGTCCATGACATCCTCCATGTCAGGGACCCAGTGCAGTGGCCGGAGAATCCAAACTCAGCACATAAGAAAGGAACCACGAAGAACTTTTATTGTGGGCACGATAACACAAGAGCCAGGGAGCTTGGTATATTTAAAAAAATGCCACACTTATGGCAGACCCTCACATAACTAGTGTAGGCACTAAATAGAAGTGGTTCTGAGGCTGAAGAAAGAGCAGGAAATTGTTGCAAGAGGGAGGGAGCGCGTGATGGGAGGACATAGGAGCATTAGGAGGCACATCAGGAGGAACCTGTTACAGAATCTCCATTGGTTTTTCTTGGGGGAGGGGCACGGCGCTTTCTGCCTGTATGTAGTAATGCAGAAGAGACGGAAAAAGCATTCTGGGTGCTCAGGAGAGCCGGGCAAACCACATTAGAGCCACAGTCCCCGGGGCGGCTCAACCTCGCTCACACACGGTAAGCGGCCCTCTCCTGATACCGGTCTTTGTCCATTGCATTCCTAAAGAACTGGAGGCAAGCAAGGAAGGGTGCAATCCTCACCCACTTTCCAGCACTGGCCTAGCCGTGCCCACGGGGCCTGTGCTGCAGCCTGCAGTGGAGCAGGAGTCATGGAGGCCTCCTCAAGGGAAGGGAATATTTCCCCCCCTGCATTGAGCTGACACCAGAGCTGGAAAGGTGCTTAGAATTGCACCCTAAGCGGGGCTTACAAGTGGAACTGGTGAGAAGCGGGTGACAAGAGAAGCGGGTGTAAGAAGCGGCTTACAAGAGAAGCGGGTGAGGGACTCTTTGCCATCGATTGTCCTCGAGGATGGGAAGAAGAGTGGTTACCTACATGCAGTGATGTCATGCAGGGGGAACGCGGGGGAACTCAGTTCCACTAGTTAAAATTAGGGCTGACTCCGCCCACTTCACTCTCCCTCCTCCCCCCTCCCAATTCCTCTGCAAAGAGCTTTTCTTCTTGGTTGGCCGGCACTCAGAGGGTTAAAGGCAATGATGTCATTCAGGGGGAATGGACCAGAACTGGCGTTCCGGATCCTAACGGGCTCCGTGGCTGGTTCCGGGTTCCCGACAAGTGCCAATCAAAAGTAAGTTCCTGTTCCTAAATCATTTGAATGACACCACTGCCTACATGGTCAAGGGGAAGGCCAAGAGATGGGCTCCCCTTGGTCCACCACTGTATGCTTTTCACATGGTGGTGCCCTGGTCTGCTCACCCAGCTTATTTATTTATTACATTTATATCCTACCTTCCCCCCGCCGTTTAGCGGCTGGGAGAAAATGTTGGTCCAGGCATCAGCCTGGCTCAGGTGGCCAGGTGTTCCACCTCCTTTTGGGGCGCCTACCTTGACAAACGGACATTAATGTGACATTCATAGCTTTGCTGCTGCACATCGGTTGGATCTCACCAGCATCAGGGCAGGGCGCATCAGGAATCAGAAGGTCCTGTTGGTGTGATCCTCCAAGGGTTCGTGTCATTGTGACCTGATGGGCAATGGGTGGGAGCCTCGCAGCTGACTAGGCAGGTGCTATGGATCTTATACATACCCTGAGACCAGTCGCTGGTCCCCAAAGAGGAACAGAGCATGCCCTTGCGAAACGTGGCATAACCGTTGAAGCGGTTTGCTTGCGTCATTGAGGGCGCAATCCTAAGCTGGAGTTAGGCTGGCACAGTTTGGCCGGCATCAGGGACACCTGAAAGTACGTTTGGACCCCTCTTGGAGTCAGAGAGACCCACACACAGATGTGTGCCATCCCCCTTGACTCCGAGCTACCGGTGGGTCCCGACCAGTGATGTCATTCAGGGGGAACGGACCAGAACGGGCGTTCCGGATCCTAACGGGCTCCGTGGCTGGTTCCGGGTTCCCGACAAGTGCCAATCAAAAGTGAGTTCCTGTTCCTAAATCATTTGAATGACACCACTGGTCCCGACCCACAGTTTGGGAACGACTGATCTAACTGCCAGAAGAAGCAGGTATCTTCAGGAAAACGCACTCTAACGGAGATTTAAAAGAAACGTAAAATAGCATTCCAGCTGCTTTCCTGAACCCGTAGATTCCTAGCTTAGAAGACAAGGGATTCATACTCACTTGGCTCTTCTTAAGAGTTCTTGTAGGAGGAGGGAAAAAAGTCGGGCATTGTTTCTGGTGACAAATGCTGAGATCTGATGCTAGCACTTGGCAGAGGTTGCTATTTTTCTGGTTATGTCTGCACATGGTTATATTTGCTGCAGCTCTCCGATCATCTGTAGCTTGAGACTGCCTGAAGTGCTCAAATGGGACCTTCTCCACTCCTGGGCTGTCGATGGGCAATGGTGGTTGGGAAGTCTAACCCTGACCCAGGCTACAGCTCAGACGCAATAACAACAAGGACTCTCCCTTTCTCAGGTTCGGCTTCCCAGCACTCTGCACATCTGGGACCCTTCCTCACCATGAAAGGCTGGCATGTGGCTGCTGTGGTCTGCAGTTTCCTCAGCCTCCTGCTCCTTCTCCTAGCCCTGGGCTCAGAATACTGGTTGGTTCAAGACAATGTTCGCATCGGCCTCTGGAAAACTTGTCTGGACACCTTTGGGCACACCGTGTGCACCGACTTTGGGATCAATGCTGGTGGTAAGATCTCCCTTCCCCTCAATTGTGCATTGCAGGGATAAGTAAGCCGTGATGCCAAAAAGTCCTCGACGTTATGAACCAAGAAAACTGTTCACCTCCAGTCCAGTGCGGAGGAGAGAACCTTGTTGCAAATCCATGTAGCCATGGCTACATCCCCTTGAAATTCACAGGGCTGAAGTTACTCACGACTGACTTGTTCCATTGATTTCACTGGTGCTTGGTCAGGATTCATTGGTTAGGATGCAACTCTCCGTAAGGTGCCCAGAGTCTCAAAGCATAGGGTATGCATTTTAAAATATTGGATTGATTTTAACCCTTTACATCTCAGGCTTTCTCCTTGCGCAGTCATTCTGCATAGTCCTGGTGTGAAGGTATTTCACGAGACTGCACTGTGTTTAGGTTTTATCCCTCAGTGATGTATTTAATCTCCTTTCTCCTTCCTTTCTTTTCCTTCCTGTAGATCATCTCAATTCCACGCGGGCTTTTCTGATTTTGGGGATGTGCGCTGGTTTAATCTCCTGCGTTCTGCTTTGCGTCCCATTTTGTCACTCTGAATTGGGCACCATGGTCACAATTGCTGCGATTTCCAGCTATCTTGCAGGTATTAGACTTGAGAAATCCTATTTGTGTTTCCAGCCCTCCCTGCAACAAGGCACTGAACTCATTTCCGATGCTTGAACGTCCCCCAATTAGGTACCAGAAGGCTTGAGCTGAAATGAAACTCTGCACAGATTCAGGGCTGGGAACAAGCTGGGTAATCTGGCTAAAAATGGGCCTGAACAGGGGTGTAGCTAAGAGGGTATGGGAGGGGGCAATTGCACTGGGCAACAAGCTTCAGGGGACAACAAGCCGAGCTTGACACTATTATTATTATTATTATTATTATTATTATAATTATTATTATTATTATTATTATTATTATTATTATTAATTAGATTTATATCCCGCCTTTTTGCCCGAAGGCACCCAAGGCGGCATTACAACATAAAATATAGAAATTTAACTTTAAAAAACCATTTAAAAAACAATATTAATACAATAAAACAAAATTAAAACAAGCAATAAAATTTAAAAACAAGAAGCCCTGTGGATCATATGGTATAAAATATAACAAACCAGCCAGCCAGCCTGTCAACAATTAAAAGGTTTTTGAAATAAAAAGGTCTTCAGCCCCCGCTGAAATGTTAACAATGAGGGAGCAGTTCTCAATTCTAAGGGGAGGGTGTTCCAGAGTTGGGGGGGCCACCACCGAGAAGGCCCTCTTCCTGGCCGCTGCCCCTCCCACTTCTCCTGGTGGCGGCACAGTCAAAAGGGCCCCTCCAGATGATCTAAGAGTACGGGTCGGATTATATGGAAGGAAGCGGCCCAAATGGTGAAAATTTTGTTAAGTACGAATCATACCATCATGCTATATATCATTGGAAAGGTAATTTAATGCAGGATGCCACAAAACAAACTGTGTCGTAATACCTGTATTCTATCAAACGTTGTGGTTAATTAACCAGGAAGCATTTTATGTACAGTATTTATGTAATTAATTACATGTAATTAATTAAATTTGAGGGACGTGGTGGCGCAGTGGGTTAAACCGCTGCTGCTGGGCTTTCCAACCGGAAGGTTGGGAGTTCAAGACTGCGCGACGGAGTGAGCTCCCGTTGCTTGTCCCAGCTCCTGCCAACCTAGCAGTTCGAAAGCACCTAAATATGCGAGTAGATAAATAGGGACCACTTCGGTGGGAAGGGAACGGCGTTCCGTACACTACGGAGTATAGTCATGCCGGCCACCTGACCACAGAAGCTTGTCCTCGGACAAAACGCCGGCTCTACAGGCTTTGAAATGGAGATGAGCACCGCCCCCTACAGTCGGTCATGACTAGACCATTCGGTCGTGGGGAAACCTTTATCTTAATTAAATTTGATTTTGACGTTTGGAGGGGGGAGGCTACAAAATTTGACCCTGGGTGGCAGATGCTCTAGCTATGGGTGTGAGCTCAATTCTTCAAAGAAACACCCCCTCCCCTCCAGCCAAGGCAGGGTACAGAGGTGTGTGACATCCACTCTTGAGGCCGGGAGGCAGAAGGGTTCTCTGAACAATCCAGGCTCACAGAAATACCCGCAGCCTGCATTTTGGCCCTGCTGGGATAATGGCTCAAAACCTCTGCCTGCTCCATGCCAATGTTGGACCTCAGGAGCCCTTGGTTGGGAAATGCTGCCTTCAAGTACAGTGGCTGTGGCCACAAGCCACTTCTCTCTCTGTATTGTCAACTTTTATCCCACTTCCAGGAAACAGCAAAACCTCCCCCTCCTTCCCCCCTCCCCATGGAGCTAGATGACGACATGGTGCCTTAAGTGTCCCTAATGCCTCTTTCTTGGCTCCTAGGTATTTTTGCCCTGATTGCCATGGCTGTATTCACAGGCTATTGGGGGAGAAACAACCTGTATGGATGGTCATTTGGCTTGGGCTGGGCCTGCGTTCCTCTCTTCCTTTTAACCGGTGAGTCTCTGCGGAATGTGAATGCTGAGAGGGGCTTACTTATTTCAGTGCTCTTCCTCACGATCCGATCTGCAGACACGTCGTTTGTTGCGTGCTCCATCCGGCTCTTGGAAGTTCAGAGCAGCCAGCACTGGTGCATCGACTGGTGCATCAGTACCATTTCCTGGCATTCTGGGGTGGGGGTGGGGGACCCCATGAAGTGCTGCATGTGTTGCTGCAGCCTTTGCAACATGGCCACTGATAGAGCAATGCACGCTCCACAGGCAGCCATTTAACCCTACCCCAGAAGAGTCTTCTGCAGTCATTGATCCTTCCCTCGGAAATGGTAGCCACATTTCTGCACCCGCGCTGGGCTCAGAGTGTGAGGGCCCAATCCTGTCCAACTTTCCAGTGCTGATGCAGCCGCAGGGCAGCCCCCAAGTTAATTAAGCAAACAAATGTTCCCTTGAGGTTCCCTTTCCTTCCCTCCAGTGATGTCATGCAGGGGGAACACGGGGGAACTCAGTTCCACTAGTTAAAATTAGGGCTGACTCCGCCCACTTCACTCTCCCCCCTCCCCCCTCCCAATTCCTCTGCAAAGAGCTTTTCTTCTTGGTTGGCCGGCACTCAGAGGGTTAAAGGGAGTGACTTTAGGGGGTTCCTAGGGGGGCGAAGGCAGTGATGTCATTCAGGGGGAACGGACCAGAACGGGCGTTCCGGATCCTAACGGGCTCCGTGGCTGGTTCCGGGTTCCCGACAAGTGCCAATCAAAAGTGAGTTCCTGTTCCTAAATCATTTGAATGACACCACTGCTTCCCTCCCTCCCTGCTCCATCACTGTGGAATACACTGGTATGCCGGCATCAGTGCTGGAAATGTGGGTAGGATTTGGCCCTGATTCTGATGGGATGGGTGGTTGTGGGGCCCGGGTGGTTCTGCTGGCACGCTTCCCTGGTCACCCTGTTTTCCTCTCCTGACAGGCGGACTTACTCACAATGTATACTCTTAACCTGATTTTGTGCAAGGGGAGAATCAGGGCAGTCTTTCGGAGGTGACGCCTGGAGCAATATTGAAAGGGTGTGACCCAGACCCAGCCTGCGCCCGAAGCAAACTGGACTTGGATCAAACTTGATGGAATCGATGGCGAGATCAAAAGGACGGACCTGAATTTGGAATCAGGTGTCCTGAGGGTGATCCCAGCGTTCCCAGATTGGGCCCAGAGGCCGGGCTTTCCCCCTCTCTATCCGTTGCATTCTCCGCTTGATTGTATCTCATTGAACATGGCGTGTGCCCTCCTCCCTGACTCCCAGAGTGGTCCAAACGCGCTTTACCGTGTCCCTTGTGCCAGCCAAACTTTGTTGGCCTAACTGTGCCGGCCTCACTCCAGGTTTAAGCAAATTAAATGATATGAGTTTGCAAGCTGCTTGGTCTGCTTTTGTGTGGGAAGTATAGCTTCTAACAGGGAGCCTGGAAGGAGGGGTAACAAATTCCTCTCACCCCAGCAAGGTGCCTCACAACACCCCAGGGCTTGGCCATGCACACGTTGGGGAACCTCTGCACTCGCCCCTGAGTTTCAGTTCCTCTTTCTCATAAATCTGCCGTTTGACTAACCGCTAACGTCAGGAAGAACAATGGATTTTAGGAAAGGCACAAAGGTTACTGCAGCAAATGTTCATATCCATCAGTGCAGCTTCAGTTGTGTTTCCTGCCTTGCGACCAGCGATGGGTTACCATAACCACAGTTTCCAAGTCAGCACGAGGGCAAAGAGACGTTTTCTGAAGCTTATCATCATCAGATGATGATAGGCCTATTAGCCTATCATCAGACAGGAAGCGCTGTGGGGCTAGGACCTGTGGCAGGGCTAAGTGCTCCAGCCGTGTTTTCCAGCTGTTCTACAACCCACCCACCCACCCGGTTCTGCTTGTACAATAACAGAATTACACGCTCCAGGCTGCAAGCTGTGCTGGGGACAAGAAACAGTCGACCGACAACAGTTTGTGGCAGAAACACATTTGAGAATGTTGAAGCTGGAGGGGAAGAAGACACCGGATGTCTCTGCAACGTTCCGATTTGGAGTGGCTGTTCTACTGTGGTAGCTGGAGCCATGCCAGCCTGGGAGAGCGTCCAACTGGTGAATGTTGATTTCTAAGAAAGAGAAACCTTCTTTCCTTAGTTTAGGTTTCTTTTCTCATAAACCTCAGGCTAACGTTTACGAACAAAAGAAAAGCCTTGCAGGGTCAGACCAAGGTCAGACCTGTCTAGTCTACCCCTCAGACCCAGAAGTTGCATTTACAGGCATGCCCCGGTATCTGCCGATTCGGTATCCATGGATTCAATTATCCACGGATACTACGGATACTGGGATGCCTATTAAAAAGATGTTGTTGTTGTTATTCAGTCGCCAAGTCATGTCCGACTCTTCGCGACCCCCTGGACCACAGCACGCCAGGCCTCCCTGTCCTCCACTAGCTTCCAGAGTTCACCCAATTTCATGTTCATCGCTTCGGTGACACTATCTAACCGTCTCATCCTCTACCGCCCCCTTCTCCTTTGGCCTTCGATCTTCCCCAGCATGAGGGTTTAGAAAAGACTAGAGAAGACCATGAGGTGGCCAAAGTATTTGAGCTTCAGCTTCAGGATTTGTCCTTCCAGGGAGCAATCAGGCTTGACTTCCTGTAGGATTGCCCGATTGGATCTCCTTGCAGTCCAGGGGACTCACAAGGGTCTTCTTCCACACGATCATTCAGTCTTCATAAGCATATATAAACAGCCTACTACAGTAGAGCACTTCCATACTCTTTCATTCTTCCTGATGCATCTCTCTTTTCCTGGCTTCCCTCATTTTCTTCTCCTTTCCCTCCTGAGAAAACTCAGGAGTGAGAGGATGAGGAGGGGATAGCAAGGGCTACTTGTGTAATGAGAAAACGTAGTTGTGAATAAACCATTCCACAACGAGCTGAACCAGAGCTTGATGTGCTTGGGATCGTTCTTCGCGGCAGCAACACAAAACACGCCTTTTCACTTTGGAGTGGAAAAACAGTGGATATGAGGAGCAACCCACAAAGATGGCTCCTGAAACCGTGCCCAGAATTTGGTCCGCTGCACAATACCAGATGCTTTTGGACAACTCTCCTCCCCCAGTTCTGTGATAGGTGGGCTGGAGGAGGGCGTGGCTGAAATTTTCCAGTAAATAGAAATGCTTAATCTCTTGTTAGCGGCAGAATCACTCTCTCTTGCCACCAGGAAAGACATAACAAAGGAGGTTAGCCAGGAGTGGGGCAGGGAACCGCCCCGGGGGGGGGCTGCCTGTAAACCAGACAGCCAACAAACTGAACTGTTAGTTGGGGAACTAAGTCTGAAGGGGTTCAGAGGTTCCCGCTGCAGCCCCTCGGATCAGCCCTCGCCTTCCCCATCATGGTAAGTCACTCTCTCTCCTGATCTCTGCCTCCTCGTGCTCTGTCTTCCCCCACCTGTCACTGGCTGCTTGTGTGATTCTTGCACAGGTGAGATTTTTCCACCCAGTGACTCTGATCAATGTGAGACTTCTATTGTGAGAAGACCCAGGGCCCAATCCTACCCCAGTTTCTGGTGCTGATGCGGCTGCAATGCAGCCCCAAGTCCTTTAACTTGAGCAGTCCTTTACCTTTACTCCAGGCTAGGATTGTGCTCTTAGATAAGGATCTATAGGTTAGTTTCCATAGATAATGGGTACAATCCTAACCACCTTCCCAGCATGGCCGTAGCTGTGCCAATGGGGCGTATGCTGCCTCCTATAGTTGGGGGGGGCAGTTCCGGAGGCCTCCCCAAGGTCAGGGAATGTTTGTTCCCTTTCCTCAGAGCTGCATTGTCCTTACCCCAATGCTGGGAAGGTGGTTAGGATTGTGCCCTGTATCTAGAAATAGACTGTATCCAGCTGACATTAGATGCCCTATCACATCTTGTCTGTTTCAGGTAGCTGGAAACACCTTGAAATTTTTTTTCCCCCAAAAAAAACTATTTCTCTGCTTGGATGGACACATTTTCTGCCTGAAATTATTGCAAACATGCAACCTTCAAAGTGGTGCACGGACGCGCCTATGGTAGATGGAGGCTTTTTCAGCCACATCCTGATCCAGATCAGCCTGGGGGGAGGAAGTCCACATATTTGCCTGTAAACCGCTTTGTGAACTTCGTGTTGAAAAGCGGTATATAAGTACCTGTTGATTGATTGATTGATTGATTGATTGATTGATTGATTGATTGATAGGTGCCACTGGGCATTATTCCCTGGGCTCTTCTTCGGGGACAAAACTGAAATCCGGCCACCTTCCGGTCCCAAGGAGTCCGGATAAGGAACACTCAGTCTGTATCTCGGAATGTTTGCTGCAGTTCTCTGGGCATCTACTGGGTACCGCTGGCACTTGTGTTGGAAAAGATGCCGTAAGCTCAGCTCCAGCTCCAGCAGTAAGCAGTTCCCCGCTGGTGCCGGGCCAGGACATTCCTGGGCTGGGGAGGGGACATTCCTGGGCTCCCTTGCTGCTGGAGCCTATTCCTTGTATCAGGCGCAGAGGCCAGCAGCACCATCGCCCACCTGCTCCCTTACCACAGGGGAAGGGGATGAAGGTCCCCTTCTCTTGCTGAGCCTCCTGTGGCTGCCTGGCTGCCGTGGAATGCAGCGGTAGCCGTTGGTCTCCCCCTGCTACCACAGGTGGTTGGACAGCTCTGGACTGGGCTGTTAGAGTGCCTGGACTGCACCGAATGGGCCCTCCCTACTCCTGGGCCATGACTGGGCGATGCGCATTGGGAATTGGCCGACTGCAATACAGGGTGCAGCTCATCTAAGATTTAGTCAGAAGATTTGGGCAGAAGATTTAGTCGAGAGGGTTAATGCCTCCGTTTGCCTAAAGATAAGAGCTGAACATCTAAAGGGTGCCATTTCGGGACAGCCGGAAGTCTCTGTGAGCGGCAGACCTCGTAAATGGCGACTGATTAACAGCTGAGCTGTCTCCGGCTGCCTTGTGAGAGGGGGAGTTGTGCCGAAGTCAGCTGCTTCTCTGGTGGGAGCAGGGAAGCCATTTATCAGCCAGCAAGAAGACAAACAGGTGGCCAGAAAGAAGACTAAATCCAGAAAGATCCATCTGTATGTGTTGTAGTTCTTGCAAGATAGAACGTTTCTGTAAATTGTAAAAACCCTTTGGGTTCATGGCATGTTGCTGCGATGCTCTGTGGTTTCATCAGCCTCCTGCTCCTCCTCACAGCCCTGGGCTCTCCCTACTGGGTGGAACTCCGGGGTGTCACCATGGGCCTCTGGAGAGCTTGCTTTGATGGCCCTGGCCTGTTTGGCCCTGGCCTTGACCCTGGCATCCGTGGGTGCATACCCTTAAGGGTGGTCGACGGTAAGATTCCCCAAGACTGAGCATTGCAGAGATAAACCGGAGGAGACCACCCCCCCCAAATGGCCCTCAATGAATTTAACAATGCGGCTGATCTGAAGTCCAGGGAGGGGGAATAGAACCTTCCTGCTAATATTGCGAGTATCAAAGGGGACAATGCGGTTTGGTGTCGCAGCCGCAAAAAAGGAGATTGGTGGGAGGGCGTAATGGAGACAGGGAAGGGTGAAACTGGACTTGGGGAGGGTGGTCGGAGAAGTGGATCTGGCCCCAGAGGGGGAGGGTGGGACCGGTCTTGCTGACATAGACTGGATCCTAACCCCACCCCGGCCTCATCATGTCCATCATAGGCTACAGGCAGCGGCATCATGCAGCCAGAACACTGGGTGGGAGGAACAGGTGAGTGGCAGCCCTCCCGTTGCGTTCCGATTTGCCGTTTTCCCCGCCCCCGTGGCGTTGGGGAAGATGGCAAACCGGAGCGGTACGCAACGGGCGGGCTGCCACTCACCCGTTCTTCCTGCCCAGCGTTCCGGCTGCATGACGCCGCTGGCTATAGGCCACGATGGGTGGTACAACCTCCTTATTGTAGAAGTAGGCTACCTCAAAATGCCAGACGCAGAGGAGTGGCAAAGAGATGCACTTGGTGTCCCATGTGCTCCCTGAGGCATCTGGTGGGCCGCTGTGAGATGCAGGAAACTGGACAAGATGGGCCTTTGGCCTGATCCAGCTGGGCTCTTCTTATGTTCATAGGGGTAACAGTAAAAAGGGCAATATATTTATGCAATTATTCAGAATTCTGGACAAATTCAAAATCCAGACGACTCCCCAACACAAGCAGTCCAGATAAGGGATACTCAACCTATATATGTAGACATTGCATTATCGTCCCCCATAAACCAGATATTTGCAGATATTTCGTGAGACTTCATAGTGTTTTATTGTCCATCCTTCTCTGATGCATTTAATCCCTCCGCCTTCCTTTTTAGATTCTGTCCATGCTACACGAGCTTTTCTGATTCTGGGGATGTTGGCTGGTTTCATCAGCTGCGGTCTGCTTTCCCTCCTGTGTTTCCGCTCTGAACTCGGCTCGTACTCTGTTGCCAGGATTGCGTCTATCTCCGGCTATGTGGCAGGTACGACCCTGAAAATGCTCTGTGAGTGTTTCCTAACAGAATGTTCCAAACCCAACAAGTCGCTGAACCAAGAATCGTTCCCGGTGTTTGAAAGTTCCCAACTCTGGTGCCAGGGAGGCCGGAGTCGAACTGAGACTCTGCCCTGATTCTGAGCCTGACAAAAGTGCAGAACAAAATTCTCGAAGGCTGGGAGCAACCTGGGTAAGCTGGCTAGAAATGGGCGTTGGGAGCTCAATTTTATAATTAAGGGTGCAACCCAACGGTGGATGTTGGGCCGACGCTACCCCTTTCGCCCCCCCTAGGAATCCGGAGTCGCTCCCTTTAACCCTCTGAGTGCTGGCCAACCAAGAAGAAAAGCTCTTTGCAGAGGAATTGGGAGGGGGAGGAGGGAGGGTGGAGTCAGCCCTAATTTTAACTAGTGGAACTGAGTTCCCCCGCGTTCCCCCTGCATGACATCACTGCCTGTGGAGCTCTTTCATGTGATGACATGGTCCCTTAAGTGTTCACAATGCCTTCTCTTTGGCTTCTAGGTATTTTGGCCCTGATAGCCATGGCCATATTCACAGGATCGGTGGGGGCAACCAATGCTTACAGATGGTCGTTTGGCTTGGGCTGGGCCTGTGGTCCTCTGTTCCTTGTAACCGGTGAGCGTTTGTGAAATGAGAATGCTGAGCAGGGCATAGTCATGTCCATGTTCTTCCTCGCTATTGGCTCTTCAGGCACATCATGTGTGGCCAATACTGCCCCACCTTCCCAGCCTTAATCTGCCTCTCCCTGCCCTGTCTCAAATCCCCTCCCCACTTTGCCCATCACTACCCCCCCCCCCCCATCATAAGACCACATCTGCTTGCAATCCTCCTGCACTGCTGCTGATTGTGGTCATGTTCCTAAGACGGCTGTCGGTGTATTGCATGCTGCTGAAAACTGTTTGATGGCAGAGGAGCTGTGTTCTGCTTCTGCAAAGCCGTAAGTGTGATCCAACTGACCTGATCGTGGAGATTCTGGTGGGGCAGGGGTGGGGGGTCGAGGTTCCTGGTTCATTCTTGTGCACCTGCTTCCCTGATCAAACGGTTTTCCTCTCGTGACAGGCATACTTGCGCACAACATTCGCACAACACAATTTTGAGCAGGGGGACAGAAGGGACAGCCTGTTCAAGGTGACATGTGGAGCAGTATTGAAAGTGTGTGACACCAACACAGGCCAAAAGTTGAAGCAAGCCAGATTTGGACCAAACTCCTGAAAGGCGGATGGATTGTGAGATCCAAAGAATGAATGGACAAGGAATCAGACAGCCTGATTATGATCCCGATGTCTCCTGAGTGGGGGCCAGTGGCTGTTTTTTTCTCCTCTCTATCCTTTTCTTTCTTCACTTGATTGTATCTCAAAAGTATGTACGTGCTTTGAAGGAAAAAAAAAAAACCTCTTGCTTCTCGAGTATTTTTTCTGGCCTTTGAATTGCAGCCAAATGAGACCTCTTGCTAACCGGATTTGTTGAGATCTGTCTCCTGTCTTGCCCTCATAAGGACATTAACTGGAATGACATAATGGAACTGGAAAAAGCGCAGAAGAGAGTGACGAAAATGATTACTGGGCTGGGGCACCTCCCTTATGAGGAAAGGGGTTTGCGGCTCTTCAGTCTAGAAAAAAAGATGCCTGAGGGGGGACAGACATGATTGAGACATACAAAATTATGCAGGGGATGGATAGAGTGGATAGAGGGATGTTCTTTTCCCTCTCTCACAACACCAAACAAGGGGACATCTACTAAAATTGAGTATTGGGGGAATTAGAATCGATAAAAGGAAATGTGTTTTTACCCACTGGGTAGTTAATCTGTGGAACTCCTTGCCACAGGAGGTGGTGATAGCATCTGGCCTAGGTACCTTTAAAAGGGGATTGGGCTGATTTCTGGAGGAAAAGTCCATCATGGGCTATATGCCCATGTAGTAGGCTACTTCAGAATGCCAGGTGCAAGGGAGTGGCAAAGGCATGCATGCATCTTGTTGTCTCGTGTGCTCCCTGAGGCACCTGGTGGGCCACTGTGAGATACAGGAAGCTGGACTAGATGGGCCTTTGACCTGCGGGGTTCTTCTTATGTTCTTATGTATATATTAGAAAAGATTGTATTGAAAAGCAAAATCCACGGATGAGAGAAAAGGGGGAACTGGAGCAATGCGCAAGGGAGGGAAAACATCACTGAAAAATGCTGAAAAGCATTCGGGTCTTTTGTCTTGGGATTCCATGTACCAGCAGAAGAACATCTTTCTCAAATACCATTGGTGTTTTGCACCAGTCCTGAGCATTCAGGATCAGCCTGACTAAGTAAAGGGAATTCTGATGGACAGTGCTAGGCCTGGCCTTCACACCTACCAGGAATGGGCTGCAATCCTACCCACAATTTGCCTGGGCATGAGTTCCATGGAACCAGTGGGACTTACTTCTGGGGAGCTATGCATCAGGCTGGTGTGTAAGTTGCTCGTGGAAATTGAGGCCATTACAAGGCCATGCTCCAGAACTGAGTGAGCCCATTTGGTTGGCGTGCCTTAAATCATCCTTTCCTCTGCATCTCTACCCATGCCTTCCCCTTTGATTCCAAACCAAGTGAGGCTTTTGTCTATTGTGGCAATAAAGGTGCTATCGCTTTAAGGAACGTGGAACTGGAGAGACCCAGGGAACAGTTCTCTGGCACTCTGCTCTGCTCAAGCTTCTAAGTAGCTCATTCATTTAGGCCCATATTTCTCAAACTGTGGGTCAGGACCCACTAGGTAGATCGTGAGCCAATTTCAGGTGGGTCACACAGCACCTAGAGCAGCCATTATTGAAAATACGGGAAGATGGGGTGCTGGAAAGGTGGAAGGCTGTGTGGTTATTTTGCTCGTGTCAGGTCTGCAAATAGGCTTTTTTTCCGCCTTTCTGATGCATTTTGTTATTGGAAAATGGCTGAGGAATCACCCACCGATTGCTGAATTCCCAGAAAAGCAGCTGGCTCTGGCATCACAATGACGGTGTTTCCAGCCATTACATTCTTCCGGTGGGTCCCAGACAGTTTGTCATTCTCAAAAAGTGTGTCCCAGTGCTAAAACGTCCGAGAACCACTGAATCAGGTTATTTAGATTATGATATGCTGGAGAACAATCTGTATCCTAAACTTTTCCTGGCCACCCCTCCCCACCCACTCTGGTGTCTTTACCAGGCATCTTTATCACTCATCTTTATCACTCACTACCAGGTCTTTATCACTCATCCCATGCCTTCACCCTGTAGCAGTTTTGGGATACCTGCCCCCTCTCACTCCTCCAGTCTTCCCCTTTTAGGGTCATCTCCCCCTCCTATTGTGACCTAGGTATGGTGGGGGTCCCTATTACCCCCTCTTGTGCATCACAATTCCTCCAGGAGGACATCTGATGGCTGTTGACCAAAAAGGCAAATAACCACAGCATGCACATAACCTTGCGGTAAGTGGTCTTATGTGTTTTGGCTGATGTACACGTGAGTGCATGTGTGCTAGTGGAGCGATCCCTGGGTGTGCCCACTGGGATGCTCAGTGCTGCTTTCTCTTCCTCCTCCCTCCTTCCACTGCCTAGCCCTTCCCCTTCCTGCGGTAGGCAGGAAGTATAGAGCACAGAGGAGACTGGACAGCAAAGTGTCTCCCAGTCTTCTGCCCACACTTTTCCTCCCTCCTGCTTCTTGCCAGGTCAATGGGGACAAGCAGGTAGAAGTGGCAGTGGGAGGGCAGAGAAGGAGATGGGGAGGGGATGTGAAGAACAAGACTGGTGTGGAGGTAGTGCTTCTAGGCGGGCTTTATGGAATCTCCACACCTCTGGGTCTGGCCATATTTCCTTGCCCTGTCCCTTTAATTCCAGGCCATCAGCTGTAGATTGGAGACTCCTGTCTTTCGAATGCAGCACCTTTCGAATGCCTTTCCCAAGCAGCACCGAGAAATGTGTCCCTCTTGGGCTTCTTGGGCTTGCGAATGGTCGCACTCCTCCAAGGCTGTCCAGGAATACCAGCCACACTTCCAGGCTTTCGCTCTGACCCTGGATCTCATTACAGATCTTCTGAGCCCAAGAATTCATTTCATCACGGGGAACCTTTTTGCCCTGGATCTCGACCTGGGCGTTTTCCACCATCATGCGAGATCCCCAGTGGTTCTTTGTCTTCTCTGCCCTTCTCGCAACAGGTAAGAAGGAGCTGGGAGTCCATTTACCTAGTACATGATATAGCATTTTAAAGCATTTACAAAAAATAAAAATGAGAACTTGGAATGAGATTGTAGAATAAATTCTACCTGAATGGGAAGGAAGGAGACCAGATTCACACCCAAGTCAGGCGATTGTTATCCAAATGACATACTGTAGATGCGAAGCCCAAGTCCATCATGTTGTAGGGAAGGCACGCCGGATTGGTGCTGTCCCACAGGGTACAATCCTCACCTGGAGATAGGCCAGCACAGTTAGGCCAGCACAGTTTGGCTGGTACAAGGGACATCATAAGGTCCATTTGGACCACAGTTGTTGTTTTTAAATTGAAAACCGCTTTTTGGGTGTTCACCACCACCTTTTGATGGTTAAAATATCTGAATAAAAACAGAAAACATCGCATTTTGGTGTTTAAGATCTTTTCCAGAAATTAAAATAGACGACGTTTCCAATTAGAAATAATACTGTGGCTGCATCTGCTGACACTAGATCGCCTGTATCATTTACCTAGTACATGACATAGCATTTTAAAGCATTTACAAAAAATGAAAATGAGAACTTGGAATGGGAATGTAGAATAAATTCTACCTGAATGCAGAATGAGAATGTCGAATAAAAACGCGTAACACCATGATTTGCTATTTTAATTGAGAAAGTTTGGAGGGAACAACCACAAACCCCTAACCCTGCACACATCCCTGCATAATGGCTATGGAATTTTTTTCTTGTCTTCTCTCTTCCAGCTGTTTCCCTGGAGTGTGAAGTTTGTAAGGGCATCGGCGGCAGCTGTACTGGCAAGACGAAGACCTGCAAGGCTGGCCAAGACACCTGTGTCACCACCATTTTCGAAAACTCTTTTGGTAGGGGTGCTCATACCAGTGAGTGGGTTAGAGGTTGTCGCATTGGCAGCTCACAGCTACTGCACTGCTGGTGCAGCAATGGAGTCCTTCAGGGTCGGAATGCCCTGTAGGAAGTGGACTGCATTCTTTCCCATGCTTTCTTCAGCTGTAACCCCATTTGATAATAACCCCATTGATTCTATTATCTGTACGGACCACGTTTTAATGAGAAAATTCTCAAAGCAATTTCCATGGCCAAAGCAATGCAGATATTGTCCTCTGTCCTGAAGGGGCTCAAATGAACCTTCTAGCTGCCTCTGGGAATGTTGCTACTGTGGGGTGCATTGGAACAGTTGCCTTCCCCCTTCCATGCTCAATATAAGCTGATGCCCAAAAGATGCCTGTTGGCTCTTGACTGAAGCTAAAGGAAAACAGTGTTACTGCATTTAAATGCAACTGGTCTGCAGTTCCATTGCGCTACCAAACCTTGGAGGAACAATAACAATGGTAGACAATTCGCATTCAGAAAGTGTCAGTTTCAATTCTTGACATCCCTTTGTTAGGGTGGAAAAAGTTGCTTGTTTCAGCACCCTGGACAGCTCTTGCCCATCAATGCCACTAGACATTGTATATAGTATGGGAGCCAATAGACCTTATTGGACTTCCCTTTGTTTTAAGCATTCCTTAATGCACTTGACCAATTAATGCACTTCAACATTTTTTGTGCCATGACCCCCTCCCCAAAATATAAAGGTATGAGACCTGAAGAGGAAAGGTGGGGTAGAAATCTAATCTAATCAATCAATCAATCAATTTCAGGGATTATCCTCCAGCAAAACTGACAAGGAATGTCAAGGCAGGCCCAATGATGAAGAGGGAATGAACTCTCTTGCAGTTGTGGTTGGTGGCAGGGGAGGGGGAGGTTCAGATCTTCTTAGCTAAACATCCCTCCGGTCATAACTATGATTTGGCTAGTTATGGTATAAACCGTAACTTTCGCTTTACATCCATGACAGATGGCAAGTCAGTTCAGTTTGTCGCCAAAGGCTGTGAATCATCCGAAGTCTGCAGTTCTCCACCAATAAACATGAACTTGGGGGAAGGAAAGTTCCTTAGGCTGAGCTCCACCTGTTGCAAGGAGGGTACCTGCACACACGTGTCACCTAAGAGTAGGTTATCTTTGGTTTTGTCCATCGTTGCTCCCTTTCTCCTTCCCCCACCACTTCCTTTGGTTCATTGCCAGGACTTGAATCTCTTAGAGCTTTCAAATGAATACAATCTAGGTTTAAGCAATACTTTAATCCTCAAATCAGCCCTGCACAATAAGAGATGCTACACTTCTCTTGGATGGGTAAAATATTGTCTGTACAGGCTCACTGACTGCTGTATTTACTCCCCTGAAGCCACTAAAAGCACAATCCTAACCTGGTGTTAGGCCAGCAAACTTTGGCCAGCACAGGGGCTACTGTAAAGCACATTTGGACCACTCTTGAAGTCAGGGAGGATGGCGCACGTCTGTGTGCTGGCCTCTCTGACTCCGACAGTGGTTCAAAGATACTTCATGGTGTGCTGGCCAAACGTTGCTGGCCTAACCGTGCCAGCCTAACTTCAGGCTAGGATTGCACCCTCAATCTCATTGAACTAGATGTTCTTTCTGAATAGATGTGCACAGGATTGCACTGTTAATTTCCACACTGTTGGTTTGTAGAGTAGTGACTCATTTGCCCCTATGGCATCTCCTTCTCCAGAGCTCATTGGTAACTTTTTTTTTTTTAAAAAAAATGCTTTCAGTGGCACCAGAAGACACCCAAACCAATGGAAAACAATGCCCAGCCTGCTACAACACGAAAGGAACATGCGGAAAAGAGAAAGTGGATTGCACTGGCTCGGATATGTACTGCTTTGACTTCACTTTGGGTTTGCCAACCAGTAAGTTTAACTTTCTAGGCAATATGCCCTTTGAGTGCTTTCCCATTTGGTGAGTGGATTGATTTTCATGGTTGTGGTATCAGACCACCCAGTTGGGTAGGCAGAACATGCGATGTTACAGCAAGACTGCAGTTTACCAGGGAGCAAGCTCTGTTGAAGACTGTGAGCACTACTTCTGAGTCAACATGCTAGCACTCTACCATACCTTGCATATATATTTGGGAATATCTTAGAACCCACATTGTACCAGTGGCGCATTAATGCACCCATTTCCAGAAGTTTTAATTGTTCCATTGTTTAATGTTTCTATATTAATGTTTCTATATTAGTTTCCAATTGTTGCCATCCGAGAGTTTGAGAGCACCTAGCTCTCCTTGGCACCGTGCTAGATTCAAGATGGCAGCACTCAGGAGAACCGGTAAGAACAAGCTGCCATGTGCCATTGTGTGGGCACTGCCATCATGAATCATGTGAGATTCAAGATGGCGGCACTCAGGAGAGCCGGTAAGAACAAGCCACTGGAGACATCCCACGGCACCCTTGTGAGTTTGCCGTGATGTCCTTGGGAACATGGTTTTGGAACCACAGGTTTAACCTATTGTTTGGAGAACAGTAATAACCCCCCCCCCCGACCACTCTTCTTACTTTCCATGTCCAGGAGGAACAGGGGAGAACATCACCATGAAAGGATGCACAGCTCGCACGACCTGTGATCGAATAAGCGATGGGAAATTCCTCAT
>JAJKFI010000022.1:9286368-9297378 GCA_029204185.1 Lerista edwardsae
TAATAATAATAATAATAATAATAATAATAATAATAATAATAATAATAATAATAATAATAATAATAATACTTGTATTTATATACAGCCTTTCTTAAGATCACTAGATTTCTGTACTAGATGACTGTAACTCAAGGCGGTTTACATATAATAGGCAGACTTTTATTCACAAACCCGAAGGTTTTTACAATTTACAGAAATGTTCTATCTTTCAAGAATAACACTCATACAGATCTTTCTTTCTGGATTTAGCCTTCTTTCTTAGCCATCTGTCTGCCTTCTGCTGGCTGATAAGAGGCTTCCCTGCTCCCACCAGAGACACAGCTGACTTCAGCACACTCCTCCTCCCACGAGGCAGCTGGAACTCAGCTTTTAATGAGCCGCAGTTTTGCAAGGTCTGCCGCTCACAGAGACTTCCAGTAGTCTCGAGCTCACGACCTTCAGATCTTCAGTTGTTATCTTTGGGCAAATGGAGGCATTAACCCTCTCGGCTAAATCTTCTGCCCAGTGGGCCTGCGCTGCAGCCAGCCTAAGGCAGGAGCAGGCTGGAGCCGCCACGGGGCAAGTGCCAGCCCCCCATGGGCTACTCAGATTTGTGCCCATTATATAGCGGGCGCAGGTTCAAGCATACCGCGTGGCCTGAATTGGGGCCGCACAGCTGGGGACAGGCACATCCCAGCCCCGCCCCCTCCCCAGGCCAGCTTGGCTCTGCACTCCTTGCACTGGTGCTGCCGTGCTTTGCGGCATTTTTGCGACACTGCAGGGCCGACACAAGCAGCCTGCGTCGACTCCAGGGTGCTGTTGGATTGCGCCCGAGATCTTATTCACTTATTGAAATTTCATTCATTTATAAAGCTGATTCCCCCCCCCTTTGGCCCACAAGAACCTGTAAGACATACGATGTGACAGGTGATGTGCTATGCTGTGGAGGTCTGGAGACCCCTGCAATAGAACTATATTGTAATGACCAGTGGTGTCATCCAAATGATTTAGGAACAGGTACTCACTTTTGATTGGCACTTGTCGGGATCCGCCCACCAGAAGTGATGTCATAAGCCGGAAGTGTGTCATGATTGTTGCTATGGATGTGATCATGTTTGTAATAACTTCAGCTTGTGGTTAGTGCTGATTTAACTTCTATTGCTTTGCTTTCTAGAGATGTGCATATACATATTTTGCTTCAACTGTTCTTCGAGTGGGCGGGGCCAGCTCAACTTCTAGGAACCGGTACTCGCGTAGTGGTGCGTAGTGGGTGCATGACATCACTGGTAATGACCCTTATTGGGTCTAGAGGAAGCCTGCCTTTGTAAACTGCCTTGAGTATATCTGAAGGGAAGCCTGAGGATGAGAAAGGCTGTATAGGGGCACAGAAAGAGAAACAAACAATAAATTGCCGAATTCAAGTGCGCTGGTTGATATATTCGTTGTGCACCCTTCCTCCCAGGATCTCAAGGCGGTATGCATAGTTCCTCCCTTCCTTTTCATAGAATCATAGAGTTGGAAGGGACCTTAGAGGTCATCTAGTCCAACCCCCTGCCTGCAGCAGGAAATCCCCCTAGAGCATCTCCAGCAGGTGCCCATCGAGCGCCTGCTTGAAGATCTCCAGTGAGGGAGAATCTGCCACCTCCCTCCAGTGGCAATCTGTTCCGCTGTCGAACCGGCCTGATCGTCAAGAAATTCTTCCTGATGTCCAGCTGGAGTCTCAACAACCCTGTGCGGTCGGTGAAGCCGAGAGAGAGTGACTGGCCCAAGGTCACCCAGGAAGCTTCATGGCTAAAGAGCGATTTGAACCGGCATCTTCCAGGTTTACATCCAACACCCAAACCACTGCACCAGATTAGATTCCCCGCTTCCGTTAATATTACAGCTTAAGGCTCTGATGCATCCGTTTCTCTCCCCTCCTCCAGGCGCCTCCTTGGAATGTGAAACTTGCTTTGACTTGAGCAGACATTGTCACGGCCCGTGGCTCCCCTGTGGTGCTGGCCAAGGCACTTGTGCTGTTTCCCACACCGAGATATCAGTAGGTGAGTGAGAGGGTCATCATACGCCAATCCAGACAATATTGAACCTGATGTCAAACACCTAGGCCAGATGCCATCACCACCTCCTGTAGCAAGGAGTTCCACAGATTAATTTTGTTGTTGTTGTTCAGTCGCTAAGTCGTGCCCGACTCTCTGCGACCCCCTGGACCACAGCACGCCAGGCCTCCTTGTCCTCCACTAGCTTCCGGAGTTCGCCCAATTTCATGTTCATTGCTTCGGTGACACTCTTTAACCATCTCCTCCTCTACCGCCCCCTTCTCCTTTTGCCTTCAATCTTTCCCAGCATGAGGGTCTTCTCTAAAGAGTCCTCTCTTCTCATGAGGTGGCCAAAGTACTTGAGCTTCAGCTTCAGGGTTTGTCCTTCCAGGGAGCAATCAGGCTGGACTTCCTGGAGGATGGACCGATTGGACCTCCTTGCAGCCCAGGGGACTCTCAAGAGTCTTCTCCAGCACCATAATTCAAAAGCATCTATTCTTTGGCGCTCTGCCTTTCTTATGGTCCAGCTCTCACAGCCATACATTGCTACTGGGAAAACCATCGCTTTGACTATGCGAACCTTTGTTGGCAGGGTGATGTCTCGGCTTTTGATTAAGTTGTCTAGGTTCGCCATAGCTTTCCTCCCAAGAAGTAAACGTCTTTTAATTTCATGGCTGCAGTCACCATTAAAAAAAGTGTTTCCTTGTATCTGTTCTTGTATCTCCCAGCGCTCAATTTTAGTGGACGTCCCCTGGTTCAGCTGTTGTGAGAGACGGAAAAGAACGTCCCTCTACCCACCCCTTGAATAATTTTGCATGTACTTCCTTCCCCTTATACCTCTACAGGTATGACACTTCACACTACCAAAAAGGGCTGTGGCTCCTTTACTGTCTGTGACGCAGAACCTTTCTCTGTGAATATGGGGCAAGGAAGACTCCTCAGGGGGAACTCTGCCTGCTGTGTGGGAGAGGCTTGCAAATCAGCCTCACCAAAACGTAAGCACCGCGCCGTTCTTTTTCTTGGCAGTCCCCCTCTTTCCCAGCTTCCCTTCTCCCATCGCATCTGCCTGCTGGATTTCTTCATCGGCCCTTTGGCATGCCCTGCAGTTGAGGGAGTGGGGCAATATCTGGCCTGCAAATGTTCACAGAGGAACTGGCAGGATGAAAATTAAATCTTGAATCATTGATTCATATTGATTAATTGATTCACAGTGAGTCATTGTTTCCGAATGCCAGATGCAGGGGAGTCGCAACGGGATGCAGGCATCTTGTTGTCTTGTGTGCTCCCTGAGGCATCTGGTGGGCAACTGTGAGATACAGGAAGCTGGACTAGATGGGCCTTTGGCCTGATCCAGCAGGGCTCTTCTTATGTACTTAAGGCCCAGATTAGGTTGCAAGTTATTATAGCTTCTTCCCCACAGACAGGATAGCAAATTCTGTTTTATTTACCTCAGAAGTTTACCTTAGAATGCCAGGTGCAAGGGAGTGGCAAAAGGATGCAGGCATCTTGTTGTCTCGTGTGCTCTGAGGCATCTGGTGGGCCACTGTGAGATACAGGAAGCTGGACTAGATGGGCCTTTGGCCTAATCCAGTGGGGCTGTTCATATGTTCCTATATCTGAGCAATGACTAACTTGCAACCTTGAGAACGAGCAACAATTCTGGTAAATATTGAACAGACAGTGCAGAACACATTTTCTTAATCTGGGGTGGGGTGGGGTGGAAATCAGCCTGGGAAGGTATCTTCAATTGAGTGCCCAGTTTGTTTTAAGCCATTTGCCCCTGAAAGACCCATGCTGATCGGCCTCTCCCAGCTGCTTCTGCCGAGGCCGTCGTCTGCTTAATGACATCACTTCCTGCTTAATGTTGCCCCTTCCGGCCTTCGGCAAGCAGCATGAATTCTATTCGGCCCGCTATATGAAACGGTTTTGACTCCCCCGAGCTAGCGGGTCAGTGGGAGCTTCCCTCCTGATATGAACCGAAGTCTGGGACAGGGAATCTGCCTGAGGACAATAGCGGGCATTGATGGTTCAGCTGCCCTCAGCCATTAAACACGGACATCACTGGGTTACCATCGCTGTTTCCTTTCCAGTGCCGCCAATCGTCACCAGACCCAATGGGAAGAAGTGTCCAGCCTGCTACACTACAACAAGCCACTGCCCTGCCGAGGTAGTGGATTGTACAGGATCCGAAGACCACTGCATCGAGAGGGCACGCGAACACATGGTGGTAATTCTGACTTCCACACTCTCTTCCTTTTGGGGTTCTTCCCCTCCTGCGCTCTGTGGATTGATGCTGGCTCCAGCCACAGCTGCCCTGAGCCTAGCAGAGAATGCAGTGTCCCGGCTCTGCATTACAAAGGCAGCGCCAGCACACTCCATAGAAGGGTGTTTGCGCTCCTAAAGCATTCCGAGCTCAGGCACTCAGCAGTGGGATGAAAAAGAGAAGGTCAATGGGGGGGGAGGGGAGCAGTGGTGGCATCTAAATGATTTAAGAACAGGAACTCACTTTTGATTGGCACGTGTCAGGACCCGCCCACCGGAAGTGACGTCATAAGCCAGAGGCTGGCGGAGCCCAGGTCTACCCGCGGCTGGTTCCTATGGGTAGACTGGTTCCTATGGGTAGACCCCTTCGCCCCTCTAGGAATCCAGAGTCGCTCCCTTTAACCCTCTGAGTGCTGGCCAACCAAGAAGAAAAGCTCTTTGCAGAGGAATCAGGAGGGGGGAGGAGGGGGGAAGCACCGCAGAGCAAAGTGGGCGGAGTCAGCCCTAATTTTAACAAGTCGAACTGAGTTCCCCCGCGTTCCCCATGCATGACATCACTGGAGGGGAGGGGCTGGACCTATTGGAAGTTTCTCTTTAAAGGGAGTTTGTAGGCATGAGAACCAACATGAGTGTTTGTCATTGTGTCTCCCCCCCCCCCAGCTGCCATGACTGTCACAAGCACCTTCAAGGGATGCACCACTGCATTTGTGTGCTCTCAAATAACAGCTGGAAGCCTGTCGCTTGGAGGAATGAACATGGAGGTTCTGGATTCCAAATGTGAGCCAGCCGGGGAGACCAGCCGAGCCCCTCCATCCACTGGGTCTTCCCTCCTGGCTCTCTCTGGGCTCCTGCTGATGAAGATGCTCTTCTGAGGCTCCTCCTGGTGTGCATCCGGATTGTTTTGCCCTGCGGCTGGCCGTTCGGAGGAGTTGCGCGACTGGGAAAAAACGAATAAAAACGGGGACAGAGGCAAGATTCAGTCTGTGTGGCATTATTGGCTGTTGGCTCAGGTCGAAACGTTCCCACTGTGAGATATAAATCAATAGTAATACAAACAAATGGTGATTTTGAACTCTAGCACTAAAATATAAGGCCTACTGTTTCTCTCTAGAGTAAGGTGACCAACCGTCCTCCTTTAGGGAGGACAGTCCTCCTTTTGTAAGTTCTGTCCTCCCTCGAAAAGTGTCCTCCTACATGTCCTCCTTTTTGATATTTGAAGACTAATCTGTAAATCCCCGTATTCGATCGATGCCGATCCGATCCGTTGCGTGTGATGTGACGTATTTGTATTTGACATGACAATTTGTCAAGGCTCGGTGTAAAGAGCAAACAAGAAAAAGCTAGGCCCTGGCTTGACTTTATTTTGAAAGAATTGTAACACAAGCAGGATTGAGAGAGCTTATTTCATTGGTTGTTTGCAAAAGGTGTGAAGTTATAGCTGGGGTCAGGAATGCAAGCTATTCAGAAAGGTTACATGTAGCTAGTGCTGAGAACGGGAGATGTCCCCTTTACCCTGATAGGCTAATTGATTGAGCTTGAGGGGTGTGGCCGCACAACCACCATCAAGACCTTCCAAACTGTAAGACTCCTCCAGATCATCCTCCAAGAAGATCATCAGACCTGATAAAGCTTGCAAGCCTGTAGACTTCCCTTTGCAAGACTGGAATTGCTGTCTGAGGAACAAGGTCAACAACTAGGGCCTAATCAGTGATAGGAGCCTAGTTTTCTTTGTTTTATAAGGTATCTCTGTTAGTTCTAGTATGCTTTCTTAGTTGTGTAACCCTTGTTTATCAATAAATTACAATTAAATTTACTAGAAGCTTTGGTTGTCTTTGGAACCAGATAAGATTCAGTGGCTAAAGTGGCACGCTTTCCAATTTTTAAGTTACTCATTGGAAAAAGTCCCTGTAGTTGGGACTTGTTTAGCCTGGGAAATTTTAAGGTTAAGAGGAAGTATTCTTAACTTTGGGCCCAGACTAGTAGCAGTGATTGTGAGCCTTGTTGTACTTAAGGTCACACACTGCTGAAAAAAAATCACAGACTCATAGGGGCCCAGAACTGATTAGAGGGCATATGAGCCTGTGATTTACACTCGATACAGTGCGGCGAGACGCCATTATGAGATGCATGTGCTCCGCACAGGAGACCTTGAGAGAGAGCACCACGCACAAGTGGCTTTATTTACTTCTTACCGAAACACGACATGGCACATACGCATGCTGTAGACATACGCATGCGGTAATTATTTCTTTCTTTCAGTGAATATTCAATCATACACAGGTAAGCACAATTCACATTTTAGTAATTCATTATCTACGTATTTAATAATTTCCAAATATGTATAATTTTATTTACAAGTTTATACAACCCTGTTGGCATGTAAGCATAATTACAATATAAAATGTTACAAATGTTTTTATTATGCATTAATCGTATTATAGTGTATTATTGTTGCAATGAATAAAATGTTCCTTTTATTTACGATATTTTTTTTCTTGATTTGTGTCCTCCTTTTCATTGTAAAAAAGCTGGTCACCTTATCTAGAGCAAAGAAGTGATTAATGGTGTTTCAGTCCTAGGCAAGGCCTGGCTGGCAGAGAAGGGAGGGGGAACGTGATAGAGTAGAAGAGCCCAAGATATGTTGCAGAACAATGGACAAGGGGAAGAAAAGGAGGGGGCCAGTGATGTCATTTAGGGGGAACGGACCAGAACGAGCGTTCCGGATCCTAACGGGCTCCGTGGCTGGTTCCGGGTTCCCGACAAGTGCCAATCCAAAATGAGTTCCTGTTCTTAAATCATTTGAATGACAGCACTGTGTGGGGGCTATGCATATTCCTAAGCTGATACATAGAAGAAAGTTCCCAGGACCCAGATTCAGCTTTAACCTTGGGGGAGACTAGCATTGAGTCGGCGTAACAGCCTTCATACATATTAAACCACACCTACTTCTGGTGAAGCCTAGACCAATGAAAGAAAGATGGTAAGACCCGCCTCAGTAGTATAAATTGTTGCACCCGTTTTGTGTAGGGTGTGGTACGCAGCTTGTTCTGTTTTGCATTTGCTTGCCACCTGTATTTGCAAATATGACAATAAACCTTTCTTTTGAACCATAACATTTGGAGTCAGAAATGTATACTTCACACCACCAATCAAATTGGCTTGTGCAATAAAGGGGAACGTGGTCATTGAGGCAAGACCACCCACGCCTATTTCCGTGCTGCTTTTAAAGGAAGGCTGAGAACAGGGGATGGTCAGGAAAAAGAGTCACAGCAGGGGGTAGCTCGTGTGATATGTGCATTCCTTGGCCTGGCGCATATGGTTTGTGGCAGGAGAGGCATGCACACAGCACTGCCCCCAGCATCCTGCGCAGGCAGCAAGTCTGGGTGCACTTGGAAAACACAAGATCCCGGGAAATGTCCAGAGGGGCGTCCAGTGATGTCATGCAGGGGGAACGTGGGGGAAATCAGTTCCACTAGTTAAAATTAGGGCTGACTCCGACCACTTCACTCTCCCTCCTCCCCCCCTCCCAATTGCTCTGCAAAGAGCTTTTCTTCTTGGTTGGCCGGCACTCAGAGGGTTAAAGGGAGCGACTCCTGATTCCTAGGGGGGCGAAGGCAGTGATATCATCAACGGGTGGCCCTCCCTTTAGAATGTATGGGAACGAATTGAAGCCTAGGGGGCGGGCTTAGCGGCCATATTTGTACGTACAAAACATTGCTCATTCCAAGCATTTCCAATGGGTTTTCACGTGATGTTTAGGACTTAATTGTTTACTCCTGAAGTAAAAACTTACCAAAATAACAACGTGTGATCGTGGAGAAACACCATTGGTAACCTAATTATGAGTTAATATGCAATTCCAAAGTTTAATTCCGCAGAATTATATTACTGAACACACCGGACGAAATGCTGTCTATTTTAACTCGGATTGCACTGTTTTGACAGACTTATTTTTTGAAATCTACACAAGCAGAAATAAAACGGCCATGCCCCATTAAAAAAATGTCTGTTAATGTTCAGAATTTCGAAAATATTACCGGCCGTTTTATTGAGCCGATGTAATGTGAACACATGAATCTTTCCGCGGAAATTAAATCCCATTTTTGTTCAGCAATTCGCACACCCGTATGCAGAACATGCAGGCATGCTTAAAGACGTTGAAATTAACTTTTACACGCGCGCCGTGCGAGCAAGAGAGCCCCTCCGGTGGCAATCCTCCTCCTTCGCGGCGCTGATCTGAGTCAGCCATTTTTGTAAGTCCGGGGCTTCAAGAATGGGCTTCCAGGGCTTCTCCAGCTATTTTTCCTCCAAGGATATCATTCAGGAGAATAGACCAGAACGGGCTCCGTGGCTGGTTCCGGGTTCCCGACAAGTGCCAATCAAAAGTGAGTTCCTGTTCCTAAATCATTTGAATGACACCACTGGGGGCGTCCATTGGCTCCTGGGCCCCCTTTTTGACCTGGGTACAAATTACTCCTGTATCCCCTTCTCATGGGCCCTGCTCTGCCTGATCAATGGGGCGGGGGAAACCCTATCAAAACTGCAGAGAAGTTCCTTTTTACTCTGGTAGCAGGACACTGTAGGACAGGAAGCAGATGGTGTAACTTGATTTGACACAGAATAGAAACCGAATCCAAGATGCTTTCCTGGAAGGCGCAACTGTTGTCACACAACAGAGGCAGAGACTCCACACCTGGAGTCGAGCTGGCTCAGAAAGGCATCATGTCTCTCCCTGAGCAGCTCACTGCTAGCGATGGCTACACACGGGCCTGGTAACATGGTCTAAAACAGTGGTTCTCAAACTTTTTAGCATCGGGACCCACTATTTAGAGTGACAGTCTGTATGGGACCCACCGGAAGCGATAATATGGCCAGAAGTGCCGTCATTGTGACACCACAGCCTGCTGTCTTCCTGAGAACGCAGCAAGAAGTTGGGTTGCTTCTCAGCCATTTTCCAAAAAGCAAAATGAATCAGAAAGGGCAAAAAAAAAGCCTGTTCACAACCTTGATGCAAGCAAAATAACCACACAGCCCTCCCCCTTTCCAGCATGCCATCTTCCCATATTTTCAGTATGGCTACCCTATATACGTACTTTGCTATCCACCTGAAATTGGCTCGAGATGCACTGGTGTAAAATTTATAATTGTACATGGGCTGCAGTCCCCTAGATCTGTGCCTGAAGGTTGTCCTTTAGATATATATTCAAAGGTGTACAGATCTGAAGAAATAACCATTGATTATAAAGGATAAAACTATTCAAAATGCAATAAATATTTAAAAGCAGAGATTACTTCTCTTCCAGAGGGTCATTTTCCTTATGAATATTTTGCAAAGGAGCATGTAAAGATGTAGAAAGGATGTTTCTTTACATCTTCCCCATAATGTATGGATAGATTTGTGTGTGTGCGCGCGCGTGTGTGTGTATGTGAGCAGGGGCGGACCTAGTCAAAATGGCACCTGGGGCACCCAATGGAAGCCCAGGTCACCCAATGGAAGCCCAGGCCAATGGCACCCCCAAAGGAGCCCAGGTCTACCCGTGGCCATTTCTAATGGGTAAATCTGGGCTCCGGAGCCCAGGTCTACCCGCGGCCATTCCTAAGGGGTAGATCTGGGCTCCGGAGCCCAGGTCTACCTGTGCAATGTTGCAGGGTCCACTGGTGCCCCCTTAGACAGCCCCAAGACGGCGCCCAGGGCTCATGCCCCCCTGCCCCCCTAGATCCGCCACTGTATGTGAGACAGAGAGAGAGAGAGAGAGAAAGAGAGCACGTGCACTCCTAACCTGGAATGGGGCTGGCACAGTTAGGCAAGCACAAGGGCGACCATAAAGTGCATTTGGACCACTCTCAGGGCACAATCCTGACCTGCACCAGAACAGCACACAGGTGCACGTGCACTGTATCCAAAGCAGGTTGGGACTATGCTAGAGTCTCCATGGGGCAAGGGCATGTTCACGCCAGGTAGGCGCCAGGGAGCCCTATGGCAGTGATGGAAAACCTTTTGGGCTCGGCATGTCAAAGCTTTGGAAAATGCTTAGCTTGAGTCTGCTGGTGTGTGAACCCCTGCTCCCAAACGATAAATTCTTTAGAATCATTTATTTAAAGAAGAAATAGAGTCCAATCATGTGTCCAATTCTCCCTTTCTTTTATGTATTACATTAAAAAAAAACTTCAAATGATTACAAAAATGAAAATGAGTTAAATAAACTCAGTTTTTGTCAGGTGTCGGTGAATGCTGGTGTGTCACCCCAAACATTGTGGTGTGTCACCTTTGACTCGTGTGTCATAGGTTCGCCATCACTGCCCTATGTGCTACTTGGATCTGTACCCACTATATAGCAGGCGCAGATCCGAGTTCCCCGTGTGTCCTGAATTGGGGCTGCAGGGGGCTGGAGATGGAGGTTTGGATGCGGCCTAACATACACCATAAAGTATGTTTGGACCACTCTTGCAGTCAGAAAAGGCAGCACACAGATGTGCGCCATCCTCCCTGACTCCGAGAGTGGTCCAAGCGCCACTCCCTTGTATCTGGCATTCTGAGGTAAAATTCTGAGGTAAAATTCTGAGGTAAATATGAGGAAAATAAAGCAGTTTGGCCAACTCAAGGGCCAAACTCAACTCAAATTTACAGTGGTAAAGTATGTTTGGACCACTCTCGGAGTCAGAGAGGCCAGCACACAGACGTGCACTGCCAAGTCGCGCAACGAGGGAGAACACGCAGACCAATGTGATCTAT
>JAJKFI010000022.1:9314447-9348396 GCA_029204185.1 Lerista edwardsae
TTGTCCCGATCCCATAGTCCTTAGCGAAAATCATTCCCTCCACAACAGTCTGATTTTCTTTTCCAGTAGTCCACAATAAACTCCTTCGTCTTGATGTTAAAAATAAGATTATTATTTTTGCACCATGAAGACAACCGTTGTACTTCATTGATCATTGCTTTGGTGACACTATCTAACCATCCCATCCTCTGCCGCCCTCTTCTCCTGCATGAGGGTCTTTTCTAAAGAGTCCTCTCTTCTCATGAGGTGGCCAAAGCATTTGAGCTTCAGCTTCAGGATTTGTCCTTCCAGGGAGCAATCAGGCTGGACTTCCTGTAGGATTGCCCGATTGGGTCTTCTTGCAGTCCAATCACCCAGGCTTGCTGCTATCAATAAAACACACACACACACACACACACACACACACCACACACAGAGGCATGGAGACATGGTTGTGGTTTCAAAAGAAATACAGAATGCAATCCTAACCTGGAGTTAAGCCGGACTGGAAGTGATGTCATTGTGACCCCAGAGCCTGCTGCTTTCCTGAGAATGCAGCAATATGTTGGGTTGTTTCATGTTCCAATAGCAAAGGGAATCAGAAAGAAGAAGAATAGAAGAAGCCTATTTACAACCTTGAGACAAGCAAAAAGACAAGCCTTCCCCCTTTCCAGCACCCCATTGTCCCGTATTTTCAATATGGCTGCTCTTGGTGCTTCGCGACCCACCTGGATTGGCTCGCAACCCACAGTTTGGGAACCACTGATCTAGAGACACACATGGGGACAGAAAGTAGGGGAAAGCATGCTATGGTGGGGTTCAGTGGGTAATGGGACAGAAGAGGCACAGTGGGTGATGTTAAAATGTAAGAGGTAAGTCCAGTGCCTATGGACCCTTAATGGAAGTAGTAGACAACATACAGTAGTCTTCCTGGAAATGCTCAGTTAGGCCTGGCATCAAAGATGGGTCGGTGCCTCCGGGATCCTCCAGGAAAGGCCTACTTAGGCAAGGAGCCACAGCCCAAAAGACCCTGTCCCAGAGGCGGATCTACAGGGAGGGCAAAGCTCTAAGTGTTGCAAGAAGCCTTACCCTGTCATGTAAATCTCTCCTCTCCCCTGCTGCTGTAGCCAGTAAGCAACGCCAAGATGTTGCTTTTCCCTGTGAGGTTTGGCTAAAACGGTGCAGGAGAGGAGTGATTTCCACTGCAAGGTAAGGCTTCTTGCAAAACTTAGAGCTTTGCCCTCCCTTAGATCTACCTCTGCCCTGTCCTGACTGATCATGTGACCTGAAGGCAGGTGAAGTAGTGAACAGTACTCCTGTATGACTTTCACATACAGGAAGATGCACGAGGAAGTCACATATTTTCCATTCGTTTGTGGCCTTTCCCACGAGAAACTCTGCCTCTAGGTTTCATTTCTTCTTTGGCAAGAAACAAGCTCTGCCCACCTGTTGAGTTTTGTTGAGCTAAATGGAAAATGACAGGTGGCATTTGAAATATTTCAGCGGGCAAAAGAAATCACCTAGCATGCGACATGCTATCCCAACAATTCATCAAATCTTCAGCGTGTGAGACCTAAACGATGACAGCGCAGGATTTTGTTCTTGCTAAAAGCTCGAAGTACCAACTGAATGAATCCTTTGGGAGCCAACTGGTAATCTGCCAACTGGTAGCTGGCTTAGCAGACTGCTAAGCATGCAACGAAAGAAAATGGGCACGCATTTCTTCCCCCTATGTGGGAGTCTGCACCACACATTTAAAAAGCATTGAATGTGCATGTTCAGAAATAATGTGAATGAACCACATGCACGTACCACAATTGTGTGTGGAGTCGTGGCGGCAGGTAGTTGACTAAGGAGATATTTACTCTTCAAATATCTGAAGGGCTGTTGAAGAAGGGACAAATTTGTCCTCATCTGTCTTTGACAGCAGAACTAGGTCCAATGGGTACAAACTGCAAGAGAGGAGATTCCGGCTGGACATCAGGAAGAATTTCTTGACTATAAGGGTGGTTTGACAGTGGAACGGATTGCCACTGGAGGGAGTTGGTGTATCCTCCCTCACTGGAGACCTTCAAGCAGAAGCTCGACAGGCACCTGCTGGAGATGCTCTAGGGCGATTTCCTGCTACAGGCAGGGGGTTGGACTAGATGACCTTGCAGGTCCCTTCCAACTGTATGATTCTATGAGTCTACGATATCCGTTCAGGATTGGAGCCATTTTCTGTAGCAATTGGGGAAGACATCGACTCCAATGACTTGATAGGGGGAAAGAGCGTTTAGGCACAATGCACAAGATCTGCAGTTTCTCCTGTGCAAGGGGAGGGAGGTGCTTGCCATTTTGGGGCAGGTGTGGTGGGTCTTAAAAGGGCCCACTGCAGATCACTGAGATGGTCTGTTCTCTGAGCTCTTCTGCAGTGCAGTCTGAGTGACCCTCCCTGGTCCACTGAAATCAGCCTATCGTGGCCCATTGAGAAAGTCACTCCCCCCCCCCACCGCCTTGCAGAGGATAAAAGGGCGAGTAACAGATAGCTGCAACAGAACGGCAGATTAAAAGTGCAATAAGAAATTTGAAACGTCAGAAATCCTACAGCTTCTGTTACCAGCAGAGGGAGACACGTACAGTAAAATTAAAATTACTGGAGCTTTCGAGAAAGTATGAGAGCACAATCCTAACCTGGAGTTAGGCCAGCACAGTTAGGCCAACGAAGTTTGGCCGGCCCAAGGGCACCGTAAAGAATGTTTAGACCACTCTTGGAGTCAGAGAGGCCAGCACAGAGACATCCTCCTTGACTCCAAAGCTCCTAGGATGTGGCTTCTGTTGCCAGGTTCAAATGTGCTGTGCAACTATGGTGCAGCCCCTAATAGAATACGCCCCCCCCCCACGCACACACACCAAATGGCAGAAAAGCAAAGCTTCTCCCCAGCCAGCCGACTGGAGGGGCGTTCACCACGAGATCTGAGACCTCTTCCCATTAGCCCACTTCAGATGCCCACAGGCAAGTCTGGGGCTTCAGCGCATGACCAGCATCATGTTCAGGTGTAACCAACCGCGTCAGGCATCCATATGACAGAAAAAAAAGGGGGCTGGGCAACAACGCTTTTGAAAGACCGCGTCATTTCCAAAAGGGAACCGCTCTCTGTGCAATTGCCCCACAGCTCGTGTTTCCTAACAAAGAGGAGGTGATGAAAATTCTTTTCTTTCCTTTCCCCATCCCCAGCTGCAATGCCAATCTGACATTTCACAAGCACCAGTGGTCTCCTTGTCAGTGGCGTCTCTACAGGGAGGGCAGAGCTCTAAGTTTTGCAAGAAGCCTTACTTTGCTGTGGAAATCACTCCTTTCCTGCACCGTTTTAGCCAATCCTCACAGGGAAAAGCAACATCTTTTTGCTTACTAGCTACAGCAGCAAGGGAGAGGAGGGATTTGCATGACAGGGTAAGGCTCCTTGCAAAATTTAGAGCTCTGCCCTCCCTGTAGAGACGCCACTGCTCCTTGTTTACAGAATGTGTGGTGCAAGGCTTTTCTCTGCACATTGTTGCACAGGGCGCAACAGGAACAACGTTTGCTGCATCACAGGGAGAGAGGGAAAGGGAGAAGTTTCTCCTTCAGCTTCCTGCCGTGCATCAATATGGAGGCTTTTGTGAGACTGACCTTTGTCTCGATGCTTCTAGCGACAGGTAAGGAGTTGGGAAGCCGACGTCTCCTGAAAAGGAACAGTGGTACACTTGGCATTGCTCGACGAAACATGGATCGGTGTCAACACCGAACCGAGATCGCTCCTCTAAACTGGAGAATGTTGATGCGTTTAAGACAGGAAGAGAGCTGAGCCTTCTCACTGCAGCAACGTAAAAGAAAATACTTTTTTTTTTTAACCCAGTGTGTATTGAATCTGTGGAACTCCTTGCCACAAGAGGTGGTGATGGCGTCTGGCCTAGGTGCTTTTAAAAGAGTGGTGGGATAGATTTCTGGAGCAGGTATTTGCCAAGAGGGAAACATTCAAACAAACGAACAAAAATCTCTTGTTGGCTCAAAATAGAAGCTGTGAGACAAACAGCATAACATGAAAGACATTAAACAAATCTCTCTCCTTTTTTTAACCTTGTGGCTGCAAAACCACTGATGTTCCCTTATCTTTAAAAAATCATCCCCAGTATCCACCATTTCAGGATCCACAGTGAACCCCAGTAGATACTGGGGAATGCCTGCCGTCCCCTCATAGTAAGAAACCTGCAGGTCAGCCACAGAATTTCTGCTCTAGGAGTCCTGCAGGCCACACAGAAATTGTCAGCAGCCCAGTTTAGATGGGGTGGGGCAGGCTCAGTCTGGTCCTGGGAATCATGTGACCTAGAGAGCCAATCCCATGTCCCTATCGACTGCAGCGATTGGCTGCTGACACACAGGGCGGGATTTGTAACTTTCAAGCGGCTGTTCAAGGCAGGAGAGCGAACCAGGCTGACAGGTTGACTTTGTCAGGTCAGTTGGCAACCCGTGCGGTCCCCAGCAAATCGCTTTTCATGTCTGGCATGCATATCACCCTTTAGGCAGTGGCGTCTCTGCGGGGGAGGGGAACGCCACGTTCTGCAGGAGCCTGAGCGCCTGTGTAAAGTGGCCCCTCCCCCTCGTCTTCAGTCTCTAACTGCACATCTTGCTCTCCAAGTCAGCCTTCTGGGGTACCCTTGAATAACTGCAAAGGTTTTGGGGAAAGCAGTCGAACTCCATGTCTAGGGAGAGCCTAGCAAAGAGTCTATAAAGCAGTGGTGGGATTCAGCGGGTTCGCCCAGGTTCTATAGAACCGGTTGTTAAATGGCCGGGCCCCGCCCACTCGCTTACCTTGCCTGGCTTCGGGTTTTTTTTGGCTCCAGCTATGACGGTTGTTAATTCATTTGAGTCCCACCACTGCTATAAAGGTAAAGGTTTCCCCACGACCGAATGGTCTAGTCGTGACCGACTGTAGGGGGCGGAGCTCATCTCCATTTCAAAGCCTGTAGAGCCGGCAGTTTGTCCGAGGACAAGTGGTCATGTGGCCGGCATGACTCTACGCCGTAGCGCACGGAACGCCGTTCCCTTCCCACTGAAGTGGTCCCTATTTATCTCCTTGCATTTAGGTGCTTTCGAACATACTATATGTAAGGTCATTAGCAGCCTTGGGAGCCCAGGACCCTGATGACTAATTAATTGTTTATTATTAATAATAAACACAATATTTCTTTCTAGCCGGTCATGTGCTCACCCCCTTAACCTCTGGTTACAATCCCATTTGAACCTGCTGATTGCAGAAGGATGCTGTGTAGGCCAGGCCTTGACCCAGCAAGTCTCTCATCAGAGGTCAACGTACACTAACAGCATAAATCAACAAAAGCACAGCCGGCGGCAACAGAAGAACGGAGGCTCCTCCTGCAAAGTCGGAGAAGCAAATTGCAGCGACGGGTTTGGGGGCCGTGCTTTCGAAATGGGCTTGAGCCTGCCTCTGCTCAGCAAAAACGAAGGGGGTGGGGAATAATCCAGCCCCACAGAGAGAGGGGGGGAGTGCTTCTGGGAATGTCACAGGGAGTGAGGCATTGCACTTTTGCAAGACAACCCCAGAGAAGATTGCAAAAGGCTCTTTCCATAGCCTGGAAGGAAATCAGATGCTTTGCTTGAGCTGCAACAGAAGCTGCTGTCTGTTCAATGAGATTTCTTTTGTAATTCTGGAATGAACTGGTGCAGGAGGGTTCACTTCACAGGCCCTCAGCTGTGCTACCCGAAGAGTTTCAGTTCTTGGATAGGTGTGTGTCAAATTTAGATGTGGCTGCAGAGAGTATAGATAGCTAGAGGCGGCATAACGTCATTTTCTTGAAGCCGTGGGTATACAAATATGGCTGACTCATATCTTTCCCGCCAAGGAGGTCGATTGCCGCGAATTCACGAATAAAAATCTCCCTGCACGTTTGTAAAAGTTAATTTCAACCTCTTTAAGCATGCCTGCATGTTCTGCATACGGGTGTGCGAATCGCTGAACGAAAAATGGGATTTAATTTCCACGGAAAGATTCATGTATTCTCATTACATCGGCTCAATAATTTTTGCCCACCCTCCCCTTTTTTTCTTTCCTTCCCGTTCACACTTTATTTTTGCTTGTGTAGATTTAAATAGTCTGTCAAAATAGTGCACTCTGAGTTAAAATAGACAGCATTTCGTCCGGTGTGCTCAGTAATATAATTACGCGGAATTAAACCTTGGAATTGCATATTGAATCATAATAAGGTTACCAATGATGTTTCTACACAATCACACGTTGTTATTTTCGTAAGTTTTTATTTCAGGAGTAAACGATTCATGCCTAAACATCACGCAAAAACCAATCTGAAATGCTTGGAATCAGCATTGTTTTGAGTAAACGAACATGGCTGCTAAGCCCGCCCCCGGCCTCATTTGGTTCCCTATCGATTCTTAAAGCATGCCGCCTCTAGCTATCTATACTCTCTGTGTGGCTGTCACTCGCAATGCAGCTGTCTGCAATATGATCCACATTACAGATTCTGCACAGGCCTGGAGGAAGGGTTGGCAGACAGCCCAGGGGCCAGACCCATGAATTAGGCCAGTGCATACATTTTCTTTTGAATGAATCAATGCCCCGCCCTTATCCAGTTCCAATTCATTCCAAAATAAAGGTACCCTGCAGTGAATGTGGGTTACGATTATTATTAATATAGATTATTAAGCACTCTTAGGGCACAATCCTATGTATTTCTACTCAGAAGTAAGTCATATTATGTTCAACAGGGCCTACTCTCAGAAAAGCATGGATAGGATCGCAGACTTGATATCCATATGCTGACAACATTTACAAAGCAAGATAATTATAGTCAGTTCTCGTTATCCGCTAGGATAAGGTTAGTGGAAATCCTTGCGTGTAGCACATCCAACACATCGGATCAAATCTGATCAAATTCTGGAATGAACTGGTGCAGGGAGTTCCCAGGCCCTCAATCGTGCTACCCGCACAGTTTCAGTTCTGCGGATCAAATCAAATTTGATCCTATGGTTAGGATCCCATACTCCAGGTTAGGATTGTGCTCTGAAAATTACCTGGTATTTCAGGGGTTTCTTCTTAACAGAGAACTCTTTTATATGTCTTTTGTATGACATCCTTTTTTAAGATCTCATTTTTTAACATCAAAGGGATGTTTGTTCACACTTTTCTGTGCCTGCTTCCCCCTTGAATGTTTTCACAGGTATTCTCAGCTAGAGCATTCTCTTCTCCAAAGAAAGAGCTTTTGCATATCCTGTTGTTATGCAGGTGTTACTGGCACTCATCTTTTCCTCTGTCCTTCTGACTACAGGTAAGAAGGGTCTGTTTCCCCCCATCCCACCTTACCCATGTTTATTTCCTTGGAGTCAACAGGGTTGACCCAGATCTGAGCTAGCATCTGTGGTGTTCCTAGGGGAGGGCAAAACACTATGTGTTGCAGGAACCTGAGCTCCTGTGTAACACCGTTCCTCCCCCTTGTCTTCAGAGCCATTCGCAGCTCAGAGAAGGGGCTTGAAGGCTTTGCTCTCTGAGCCACGCTCTGGAGGTGACTATACATTTGTGTATGGTCATTGGGGCGGAGACTCTTCCATCACCCTTGGAAACATTCCGAGGCTGGAGGTGGGCAGGAACATTTTGCTCTTCGAGCGCAGTCCTAACCTGGAGTTAGGCCGGCACAGTTAGGCAAGCAAAATTTGGCTGGCACCGGGACCACCATAAAGCACATTTAGTCCACTCCCAGAGTCAGGGAGGATGGTGCGCGTCTGGCCTCTCTGACTCTGAGAGTGGTCCAAACATACTGTACGGTGTCCCTTGTCCAGGCCAAACTTTGCTGGCCTAACTGTGCTGGCCTAACTCCAGGCTAGGACTGTGCTCGAAGAGCAAAACGTTCCTGCCCACCTCCAGCCTCAGAATGTTTCCAAGGTTGACAGAAAAGCCTCCGCGCCAATGACCATACACAAATGACCATTTCACAATGACCATTTCACCATGACCATACTCAATCCATACTTAGATCACGCGGCTCAGCTTTTCCTAGAGCAGAACTTAAAATAGGCCAGTTGGCCGATTTTATTTGGGTAGCCCAGACTGTCCGGAGCCCTTCTTGTCTGACAATCCCACAGTGCGGAAAAAGAGACCCAAGTGGTGCCAATCCCTTTGTATCACCGCCCGACTTCCTAAGGCGAATAATGAAGGCTCCGCTCCATCGGATATGCTCAGTGATGTCATTCAAATGATTTAGGAACAGGAACTCACTTTTGATTGGCACTTGTCGGGAAATCCGGAACGCCCGTTCTGGTCTGTTCCCCCTGAATGACATCACTGCCTTCGCCCCCCTAGGAATCCGGAGTCTCTCCCTTTAACCCTCTCAGTGCCAGCCAACCAAGAAGAAAAGCTCTTTGCAGAGGAATTGGGAGGGGGGAGGGGGGAGAGTGAAGTGGGCGGAGTCAGCCCTAATTTTAACTAGTGGAACTGAGTTCCCCCACGTTCCCCCTGCATGACATCACTGGATATGCTGCCCTCTTCCCTCTCCTCCTCCAGATGCTGCTTTGCAGTGTGTCACCTGCCAAGCAGTGAGCAGAACCTGTACTGGCCGGATGGTGACTTGTCCTCCAGGGTCCAATACCTGCATGAGCACATTGACGGAAACGAAGGAAGGTGGGTATGAGGAACTGGCCACAAAGCCACATGACGCCTGGGCAAGCCCCTCAATACAGGCCACAAAGCCAGCTTCCAGTATCTCCATTGACTCACCAGATGACTCAGGGAGCGCATAAAGTGTCTTATGCATCCTGTTCCACCCGCTTACACCTAGTTTTAAAACCAGGAGGTTGCATCCACCTAGCTAAATTACTTCCACCTAGCTAAATTACTTTATATACTCATGAAACAGGTGCTGGACCTTTCCCTATAAATCTGCCCAATCCCCTTTTAAAGGCATCTAAGCCAGGTGCCAACACCGCACCCTGTGGCAAGGATTTCCGCAGACTAACGGCGCCCTGGGTAACGAAATGTTTCCTTTTGTCTGTTCCAACTCTCCTGCCACACAGCGCTGGGGGATGTCCCCTGGTTCTGCGGCTGTGAGAAAGGGGAAAGAACATCCCTCTATCCATCCCATGCATAATTGTGCATATCTCAATCACGTCTCCCCCTCAGGCCGGCCCTGCCTGGGAGAGTGTGCCTTTCATCACCCTGTATGACAACCAGGCCAAACCGGCAATCAGCCTGGTCTTCAGCCCGAGAATGGAGCAGCCTCGTAATCTCCTTCGCACTCAGTTTCGCCACTATGATTTTGGGGCGTTCGGCTTTCATCAAAGTGGCTTTCATCAGCCACCTTGAGGCCGGCATAAACTAAGCCAGCAAAGTTTGGCCAGCGCAAGGGCCATGTCAAAGTATGTGTGGACCACTCTCTGAACCAGAGAGGCCAGCACACAAACGTTCGCCATCCTCCCTCTCTCCAAGAGAGGTCCAAACATACTTTGTGCCAGTGGTGTCATTCAAATGATTTAGGAACAGGAATGATTTAGGAACAATCAAACTTTTGATTGGCACTTGTCGGGAACCCGGAACCAGCCACGGAGCCCGTTAGGATCCGGAACGCCCGTTCTGGTCCGTTCCCCCTGAATGACATCACTGCCTTCGCCCCCCTAGGAATCTGGAGTCGCTCCCTTTAACCCTCTGAGTGCCGGCCAACCAAGAAGAAAAGTTCTTTGCAGAGGAATTGGGAGGGGGGAGGAGGGAGAGTGAAGTGGGTGGAGTCAGCCCTAATTTTAACTAGTGGAACTGAGTTCCCCCGCGTTCCCCCTGCATGACATCACTGCTTTGTGCTGTCCCTTGTGCGGGTCAATCCTTGCTGGCTTAGTTTATGCCGGCCTAACTCCAGTTTAGGATTGCGCTCCCAGTGTGCGAAGAGGCAGGGAGGGGGACGCAAATTGGATCTCTCTGTGTCTCAGGAACAGACACCGGGAACGGGGGCTGTCCTAACCACACGCCTCTGATCTTCACATCCAGGAGAGCACAACATCTCGGCCATTTTAAGGAGCTGCAGCACCAGAACAGACTGCCTGGCAGCTCGAGCTGAGGCACAGCAGAAAAAAGTCCTGAGAGGCATCAAGATAACCGTTAAATGTAGCAAGGCTCCTTCGCCACCCAGAACTCTCCTCGTGGCTCTTTTTGGGCATGTGCTGTTGAAGCTCCTCCTCTAGTACGAGGTCCTTTGCACGTCCTGGAGCCAACCCATTGCCCTCACCAAGGGTTTTGCCTCCCTGTATGTTTTGCTGGGTGAAAAACTACATTAAAACCACTGTCACAAAAACTGACATTCAGCCTTTGAGTGGTCGTGTTGACGGTAGGATGGGTAAGGGTGAGAACATAAGAAAAGCTCCGCTGGACCTGGCCAAAGGCCCATCCAGTCCAGCTTCCTGTATCTCACAGTGGCCCACCAGATGCCTCAGGGAGCACACAAGACAACAAGATGCCTGCATCCTGTTGCCCAGCGATGGGATTAACAAACGACCTGGGGGAACGCTGGGCAGGACGTATGCAGAACTCCCATGCGATTGGCTGCCCGGCCGTTCTGCCCCGCCACCTTCCCCACCGCCGCGCGGGCCGCCCAGGCCTGGGAGGGGGTTCCTGCTCGCCTGGGGGGCCCCCCGGGGACCCGGACACACAGCGATGGGGCGTGCCAACCGGGGGCAGCGGGCCCAGCCCGCGCAGCCAGCGGGGAGGAACAGACGAGCTGCCAATTCCGTGGGCTGCCAATCACAGGCTGCAAATTACGCGTCCGTCCTGCCCAGCGTTCCCCCAAGTCATTTGTTAATCCCATTGCTGCTGTTGCCACTCCCTTGTACCTGGCATTCTGAGGTACAATTCTGAGGTAAACACACTGGTCAAGATTCTCCACAGCATTTCTCTTTAACAGCCACCTGATGTTCCTCTTCAGACATGTAGTCACAGGGACATAGGAACAGCCCCTCTGGATCAGGCCATCAAGCCCAGCTTCCTGTATCTCACAGTGGCCCACCAGATGCCTCAGGGAGCACACAAGACAACAAGAGGCCTGCATCCTGTTGCCACTCCCTCGCACCTGGCATTCTGAGGTAGCCTCCTTCTAGAACCAGGAGGTTGCACACACCTAGGGTTACCAGATACAAATGGGGACAGAGTGCCTATATCTTTAACCATTGTATAGAAGAGGGAATGTGGGCAGGTGCAGCTCATCATAGAAGGGTTTCGAAAGCTACACCTGCCAAAATTCCCTCTTCTATGCAATAGTTAAAGGTATAGGCACTCTGTCCCAGTTTGGATCTGGTAACTGTACACATACCCATCACGGCTTGTAACATGGGCTGAACCTTTCCTACATCAATCTGTCCAATCCCCTTTTCAAGGCACCCAGGCCAGACGCCATCACCAGTGGCAAGGAGTTCCACAGATGAATTACATACTGGGAGGAGGGAGGAATTTTTTTTCCCCTCCGCAATCAAGCTGGAAACCTTTTTTACGAATGTCACCGTGGCTGGGCGGAAGAAAAATTGGGACTCTCTTCTTCGGGGTTTGACTGAGGGTGCCATCCTAACCTGGAGTTAGGCTGGCACAGTTAGGAGTCAGATTGAGCCCACTCCCCAACCTGTACTCCACTGGCAGTGGAAAACCCACTTGCTTTCCTAGGCCAGTGGAGTTTTGCTTTTCATTTCCACGCCGTTGCTTTTGACCCCTTTGCAAATGGGTTGCTTTCCTGCTGTTTCGGTGGCACGCTATTGTTTTATCGTTGTTCCTCCTGGTTTTAGGGTGCAGTCCTCGCCAACTTTCCTGCACTGACATAGCTGCAGTGGGAGGGGGGGCAGTCACTGAAGCCTCCTCAAGATAACAGATGTTTGTTCCCTTACCTTGGAACTGCCTTGCCCTTACCCCTGATGTGGGAACACCCCCCCCATACCCTCAAAAACTGCCATGCTCTCTTCACCTGGCTGTGAGCGCCCAGCTGCTAAAGAAAAGGAAATAAACTCTTAAAGACTGAGCCTTGCCACAGACCACTTTCAACTCTCTGGAAAAAGCAAGGTTCCGGCAAGAGTAAAAACAGCCAGTAGCAACTCTTGGTGGGAAAACACTTTGTGGCTAAAGTCAAACTGTTGAGAGTTCTGTACCCCATTGTGGTTATCTTGGCCTATAGGTAATACTTGTGATTGCTATGCTCATGATGGTCAGATGGAGGTATAACCAGATGCACATAACACAGGACCTGGAAAGGTGAAGGGGTAAGACCAGGATGTGATGGGAACAGGTATGAACCCCATCGAGGGGAGGGGAGGGCAGTGCTGAAACAGAAGATTTAGCCGAGAGGGTTAATGCCTCCGTTTGCCCGAAGATAACAGCTGAAGATCCGAAGGTCGTGAGCTCGAGACTACCGGAAGTCTCTGTGTGAGCGGCAGACCTTGCAAACTGCGGCTGATTAAAAGCTGCGTTCCAGCTGCCTCGTGGGAGGAGGAGTGTGCTGAAGTCAGCTGCGTCTCTGGTGGGAGCAGGGAAGCCCCTTATCAGCCAGCAGAAGACAGACCGGCGGCTAAAGAAAGAAGACTAAATCCAGAAAGAAAGATCTGTATGAGTGTTGTTCTTGAAAGACAGAACATTTCTGTAAATTGTAAAAAACTTCGGGTTTATGAATAAAAGTCTGCCTATGTAAACCGCCTTGAGTTACAGTCACTAGAGAAATCTAGTGATCTTAAGAAAGGCGGTATATAAATACATGTAAACAAAAAACACCCTCTCCTCTCCAAAAAACACCCTCTATTAAACGTGTACAGGTCTGTGCTGGAAAGTGGGTTAGGACTGCGCCCTTAATGTATCACTGCCTTGAACACCTTCAACCGGGCTCAAAAGACAGCAGATCTCGATCTCTCTCTCATTCTGGGAAGGTGGAATCCAGGGCCCCCCAATCGGCAGCAAATTCCCAGATTCCCCAGCCAGCCACACCCTTGCAGCACGCCTGAACGTGCCCCTGTGTTGGTCTTACGAAACAGCTTTGCTCCAACTCCAGCCAAGAAGGTCAGGAGGCGGAGCACAATTCCCGGCAAGGCTCACCCACCCCTTCGCGGGAGTCGTACGTCCTGGCTTTTGCTACCAGCTCTGCTTTAATGGGTCCGTTGCCAATGTCCATGAAAGGGGAGAGACGGATGCGAAACAATAAAGCCATATTTCCTCCTTGCAGATGGAGCTAAGGGAGAGGCGGCAGGGCTGATAATGCATCTCATGGCTCCAAGCCATTTTTTTTAAATAAGAAAATAAAATGAAGAAGAGCCCTGCTGGATCAGGCAAAAAGCCCTTGGGGTCCAGCTTCCTGTGTGTCACAGTGGCCCACCAGGTGCCTCAAGGAGCACACAGAACAACAAGATGCCTGCATCTCATTGCCACTCCCTTGCATCTGGCATTCAGAGGTAGCCTGCTTCTAAAGTAAGGAGGTTGCACCACCCATCATGGCCTATAGCCTGCAATAGACTTTTCCTCCAGAAATCTGTCCAATCCCCTTTTAAAGGCATCCAGGCCATCACCACCTCCTGTGGCCAGGAGTTCCACAGATTCATTATATCCTTGTTGGCAAACCAGCTGCTCCCTTGTGGTTCTGATCTGGAGCACCATCCTAAAAGAACACAAGAAGAGACCTGCTGGATCAGGCCAAAGGCCCATCTAGGCCTGCTTCCTGAGTCTCACAGTGGCCCACCAGATGCCTCAGGGAGCACACAAGACAACAAGATGCATCTTGTTGCTACTCCCTTGCATCCTGCACTCTTGAGGTAGTCTGTCATGCCACTCTGAAGGAGCCGACCAATAAGGAAGTTACACCACCCATCAGGGCCTGATCCATTTTCCTGGACAACCCATCATGGACTTTTCCTCCAGAAATCTGTCCAATCCCCTTTTCAAGTCACTTAGGCCAGATGCCATCACCACCTCCTGTGGCAAGGAGTTCCACAGATTAATTACCTGCTTGGGTTAAAAAAAAAAAAAGGTAGTTCCTTTTATCTGTTCTAACCTCAGGCTAGGATTGCCCCCTAAGTAAACTAAATAACACCTTCTGCGCCCTAAGTAAACTAAATAACATGACTCTGTATCAATTTAGAGGCTGGCAATGGGAGTGGGTAGAACTAGGTGTGGCAGAAGTGCTAATCTGGCTTCTGATTAGCAGCTCTCATGGAGTCATTCCCGCCCCTTCCAATGATGCAGGCTGCAATCTTATGCATGCTTCCCTGGGCATAAGTCACAGTGGACTTACTTCTGAGTAGACACACCTAGGGCTGCTCTGTGTACTAGAGAGGCCCCATTACAATCTCCAGGATCCCTTTACAGTGGTGGCTTGGAGAGTCATTCCAATTGCAGAAGTCCCCAGGAAATCTCACAGTACAAGCCTATGCATTTCTACTCAGGAGTAAGTCCCACTGTATTCAATGGGCCTCCCCCCGGGAAAGTGTGACTAGGATTGCAGCCTTAATTGGTTGGGACCCCCGATCTGGCCTAGCCAGTCCATCAATGGTCAATTGTTCAGAGGCATCCAATTGTGTTCCTTTTTTCTCTTCTCTCCTAGATTTCATCAGCATCACTGTAATAAAAAAAAAATGGGTGGAAGAAAATAGAATGGGAGGCTGTGGTAATCCAGCCTGAGCGCCTTCAGTTGGGGAAGTGGGCAGGGCCGAAGGCGGGGGTGTATTCTGTTGCCTTCCCCCTCCCCTTTCTGACAAAAGTTTGTTGGCTTCTACAAGAACATTTTCAGCTGCATCAGGCAGACAGAGAGAGGCTTTGGTGTTTAGAGTCAGCCTCCCCCGTGCTCCGTCAACAGCTGCCGGTGAGTATTCTGGACTGCTTGAGACTGGAAAGGAGCGGGTTAAAGGGTCTACCACCCCATCCCTTGAAGCTTCCAGGCATGCCTCTGTTAAAAATATCTTCCTCTTGGAAACGTCAGCCCACCCAGTGCATGAATAAATAGGTGCTTGCCTGTTCTGCATTGATCAGTGCAACATCTCTCTGCCGGACTATTGAAATGGAAATGCAATCGATGTTCTGGTCAAGTGCCCAGTTGGCTACCAGGTTTGGCTCTGGAATAGGCTGTGGATGGGGAACTGTTTGCCTATTGGACCTTCTCCTTGCCTGCTTGGGTGGGGCTGAGGCATAGCTATTAAGCACTGAATGATGGTCCAGAAAAGGAAAAACAGGCTGGAGGTTTTGGTGGGTTCCAAGGGTATGCTGTTGTTCTGCAGGGGACTGATGCTTCTTTAAGCTGGCCATTGTTCTCCACCCCTCTTCGCAAAAGTGTGTGCTTGCATCCAAACAGGTATGGCAGAAATGCTTTCTGTTTTCCAGCATGTTCCCCCCCCCCAACCCTGGGGAAGCTGTCCTGTAAACAGTGGGACTTTCTACTGCTTGTAGAAATGAAAACTCAAAAGCAATCTGAATGCTGGGCCATGCTGGTTGCCTTCATGAAATACAGATTGTGCGCTGACGAGCGCTGGCCTCACGGTGTGTCTTTCCAGTGCGCTGCCCCACAGTTCATTCCAGTGCGCTGCCCTTGCAGTTCATTTGCCTGGGGATCAAGCTGGGCGAAGCATCGATCATCTTGTTTCTCATTGGGTGGAAAAACTGAATTGCAGCTGTGGAGTGGGAGGAATATCTCGCTCCAAACTCGAGAAGGAGGGTGCAATGGGATGATTCTTTGTGTTGTAGCCCTAGCAAACTGTTCTGCTGCTAGCTAGGCTTAAGTATGAGAAATGGAAATAATTGCCCTAACAGAGTCTTGTTTACGTCTGCATTGTTTCTCTTCCTCTGGCGTCTTCCTGAGCTGTCAGGTTTTTGATCTCTCCTGGCATTCTTCCTAAATTGCCGTTTATGCAAGTGGTGCAGTAAGAGTAACACAGAATTTGTCTCAGTCCCTTCCCTTGGCTCCTGGCCGCAGGTGCAGGTCCCAAAAAGCATCTTGGCCAAATGCCATCACAAGGGGGAGAGGATTGGGCCAATTTGTGGAGGAAAAGGTTTGTTGGAAGTCCAAGATGGCTGCATGCAACCTCTGGGATTTAGGGAGTAGAGCTCTTATTTTTGGCTAGATGCATCCTGTTGCCACTCCCTTGCACCTAACAAGTATCTTGCTGTCTTGCATGCTCCCTGAGGCATCTGCTGGGCCACTTGGAGATACAGGAAGCTGGACTAGATGGGTTTTTGGCTTGACCCAGTGAGGCTCCCTCCCCACAGACAGGATAGCAAATTCTGTATTATTTACCTCCATGTTTACCTCAGAATTTTAGCTCAGAAATTTCCCTCAGAATGCCAGATAAAAGGGAGTGGCAACGAGATGCAGGCATCTTGTTGACTTGTATGCTCCCTGAGGCGTCTGGTGGGCCACTGAGAGATACTGGAAGCTGACTCAGATAGGCCGTTGGCTTGATCCAATGGGGCTCTTATATTCTTATCTTCCTTGCGGTTTATTCTGGCAGGGTGCTACCATTAGCAGCTATCGCAGCTTCCCTTCTGAACAAACAGCAGTCGGGAGGGGCGATGTTCTTGGGGAAGGATGACCCTCCACTTGCCCCCTGCCTCGGCTGCTATTTCTGAAGACCAAAATGAGGCATCTAGTGTGTCCTTGAACCTTCGGTCACTGCTGTACAGAGCAGGCTCTGGAGGTCAAGCAGTGGCCAAGGACTGTGCCCTTGAAGAATTCCCCCGCCCAGCACCTGCCCTTTATTTGGGACGGCGGTGACATAATGTGCTCAGCTTCCTGCGTGTTTTGGCTGTGGCTCTCCCCAGGGACCTCTGAACCCTTGGCTGACAAGTGTGACTCAAAAATGGGCCGGGGGGGGGGAGTACTGTTTCCATGTCACTGCTTCTCCTTTCTTCACCCAGTCCATTTCCAAGGGACCCTGGATACAGAGCATCCTTAGGACTGCTGGCTGGCCCAGCAGCCAGATATACTGGGAATGGGAACGGGAGAATAGAAAGAGAGCATGTGAGGTTGGAGAACCTGGCCACAGGGTGGGGTGTGTGCATGTGCATTATACATGTGCACGGGTCGTCGTCGTCCCCCCCATTATGGGTTGCCTGATCTTCCAGAGCAACTGAGATTGGTTCAGTCTGAAGTCTGCTCTCTTCTCAGACGTAGTGCAGACTCTCGGGTAGAACGTGGTTTTACTGGTGCAATGGTAGATCTCAAAAGCCACAGAATCTGTGGTCTTTAGCAACATCAGAGTGGGGCGTTCTAACTCCTCTCCCGTTTCCTCCTCCACGGTCCCCATCTTTTTCCAGTCGAGGGAGGCAAATGGCGTCAATTTGGTTTTTATATAATGTGCTAGGTTATGACACGCAGAGAGGTTTATATGGAATATGCCAGGACATGCTGGGAAGATTCCTTGTGTAATATGGTTGTTTGCGACATAGGGAGAGGTTTTTTGGGTGCAGTATTGCTAGCTTACTGCATGCACGGGGTGTGCTTCTGGAATGTGCACCTGAGCGCATTCAGAGAGCCTGCCAGAATATGCTCCGCTGTGCACAGGCCTGGACTTCTCTTTTGAAGAAGTCTAGGATTCCCTTGGCATGTTCCCTCCCCTCCTTCTCAGAGTAACACACAACTCATCAACAACTCATCTATTTCACTCCCTGTCAATCTGTTCTTCCCGGGATCTGGAGATCTGAACACAAACAAGTCTCCAGATGTTGAATCTCCTCTTATCTGCCTTCAAAATCACGCCGGGGGGGGGGGGGCGGCGGCGAGAGCTCTGAGTAATCCTGTTGTAAATCTGCAAGGGCTGCAGTGTGCACAAGGCTCTGGCGAGTGCGCTTACAACCACAACGCAGGAATGTGGCAATGGAAACAGACATTTTTTTAAAAACGGTTCTCGGGACTCTAAGCATCCAAAGCATTGTGCAACCTGCTTCCCATAAGCCTCGGACTAGTCTCTGGTGCATGTTTTTCCCCATCTATTTTTAAAACAATAAGGGGCCCCAGTGGGGCATAAAACTGGCTGTATGCCTGCAAAATCTGCTGCCTTTCCATGGAAAGCTCCAAGACTGGGCTCCTTTGGGTGGAATCTGGGCCGGACTTCTTGATTTATTGTGCAGGAAAAAGCCCTCCCTAAGAGGCCTTTGTCTCTTCCAGCAGAGGATGGGGTTGGGGAGGTTGTTTTTTTTCCTGTAGCTCTGTGGGAGGGCAGCGGCTCAAGAGGGAGACAGTGAGCGTGAGGTTTTGCTGTTGCTCAATGCATGCTCTCGGTTGCCAGTGACTCCATATAGGCATTAATGTTTGAAGCAGTGAGTCTGCCAGCTGGCAGGCCCTGGAGCAGTCTGCAGAAATAGAGAGACGCTAGCAAGAAGCAATAGCATGCATGGAAGGGAAAGGCTGGCTTTAAGCCAGTTGAGCCCCGCGCCTAGGGGACCACCGCCCCCCTGCACTTTCAAATGGGTACTGACACAAGTGGCATTCTAAAAAGTGGGTCCCGGTCTAAAATGTTTGAGAACCAGTACCCTAGCTGATGCAGCTAAAGAGCATAGATTTGGTGGCTTTTGAGACCCTGCGCCCAAGGAAGGGTGGATGCTCTCTGCTTCCTGGAAGACCTCCAGTTGTAATTTTTCAACCTCCGTGGATGGTTGAGGGAACAGGCCAGGCATTTAAGCGATAATTGGCCATCTGCAAGATATCAGGCCGTGTACAAAGTAGCAGACGCCTTCTGCTTGGGGAAAAAGAAGATACGATGACCGACTTGATGGTGGCCAAGGGATGGTGGTTCCTGGAGACTGCCGCAGAGGCCACAAGAGCATATCGGAAAACCAGGCTCCAAAACAGGGCTGCTCTGGAGTTGGCTACCCCAATTGCATGCGGGCATCTGTCTGTTTGGAGAGGGACAGCGTAATGCGTAGCAGATGTTTGTGGTCTTCCGTAAGCGAAATTGAACGTTTTAATAAGGGCGGCATTCATGCGCTCGTAGTGCAGTCCTGGACGTGTCGGATCGGAGGTAAATCTCACTACACTGCATTCAGTGGTGCCACCCAGGGCACCACTTGCGGGGTAACAAAGGGCAGGGCCTCCCCTCCCTCAAGAAGGGATAATTAAAAAAGGGGTAATTAAAAAAGGGGTTGAGAATAAAACAGCCAATATTATCATGCCATTGTACAAATCGATGGTAAGGCTGCACCTGGAATATTGTGTCCAGTTCTGGTCGCCGCATCTCAAAAAGGACATGGTGGAGCTGGAAAAAGTGCAGAAGAGAGCAACAAAAATGACTACGGGTCTGGGGCACCTCCCTGATGAAGAAAGACTGCAGCGTTTGGGGCTCTTCAGCCTAGAAAAAAGACACCTGAGGGGGGACATGATTGAGACATACAAAATTATGCACGGGAGGGATAGAGTCGATAAAGGGATGTTCTTTTCCCTCTCTCAAAACACCAGAACCAGGGGGCATCCGCTAAAACTGAGGGTTGGGAGAGTTAAAACAGATAAAAGGAAGTACTTTTTTACCCAGCGGGTAGTTAATCTGTGGAACTCTTTGCCACAGGAGGTGGTGATGGCATCTGGCCTTTAAGAGGGGATTGGACGGATTTCTGGAGGAAAGGTCCATTGTGGGCTATAGGCAATGAGGGATTGTGCAACCTCCTTACAAAGGTGGTGGGCTACTGGTACCGGGTGCAAGGGAGTGGCAACAGGATGCAAGCATCTTGTTGTCTCGTGCCTCCCTGGGGCACCTGGTGGGCCGCTGTGAGATAGAGGAAGCTGGACTAGATGGGCCTTTGGCCTGATCCAGCAGGGCTCTTCTTATGTTCTTATGTAAGGGTGGTGCTTCGTAGCCACGCTGGGTCAATTTGGGAAGTGGCTTCCACAACTAGAAGTAGCTGGGGAAGCTGTGGTGTGTGTTCACCCTCCTCCTGGCCTGTGTCAAAGTGTCTGTGGCTTGTTGGGCACCACAGTTTCACCACCCCTGGCGTGTGTGTGTGTGTGTGTGTGTGTGTGTGTGTGTGTGCGCGCGCGCGCGCGCATGTTCCAAGTTAAACCACAAAAAAATTCAAAAGTCAGGCCTGTCTCCATTCTGAATGTGTTGCAGGTTCCTTTCACCAAAGAGAAAAGAGCTTTTGCGTATCCTGTCACAATGCAGGCCGTCCTGGGACTTGTCGTCTTCTCTGTGCTTCTGGCTACAGGTAAGAAGGGGCTGCTGGACTCCCCCACCCTTCACCCCCTCGGATTGGGGTGTGTGATTCATTGCCTTGGAGTGGACCGGGGTGAGTCGGATCTGAGTTGGAGCGCAAATCCTAACCTGCACAGGAACAACACAGGCCAGCCAGCCAGCGCTGCATCCTCTATCCAACACAGGTTGGGGTTGCACAGGAGCCTTCTTGGGGCAAAGACACGTTTGCGCCCTTGCCCTATATAGCAGGTGCAGATCCAAGTCAGTCCCTCCCCCCCGTTGGCCGAATTGGAGCTGCACGAGCCCGGGATGGGGGTTTGGATATGGCCAATAGGCTGCGCCACCTCTCAGAATGCCCTCTACCCACCCGCCCCGTTCCTCCTCCTCCTGCTGGATTTGCCCTGGTCATTTTGGTTTTATACCCCATTACGTCTCCAAGCAAATTGTGTATAACCCCCCCCCCCCGCAGTGGTGTCATCCAAATGATTTAGGAACAGGTACTCACTTTTGATTGGCACTTGTTGGGGTCCGCCCACCGGAAGTGACGTCATAAGCCGGAAGTGATGTCGTGGCAGGAAGTGAGGTCATAGCCGGAAGTGATGTCATGATGCCGTCACCACCATGCTGCCTGCCTGCCTGCCTTCCTGCCTGCTCACAGAAAGTGCAGGCAATGGCTGCGGGCGTGCAGTACACAAGCGCAGCTGCTGAGCCAACCAGCCGAAGGGGCCAGCTTTGAGTGGGCGGGGCCAGCTCAACTTCTAGGAACCGGTACTCACGTAGTGGTGCGTAGTGGGTGCATGACATCACTGCCCCCCCAAACAATGGCAGAATACCCCCAGAGGCCAAATGCATGGCGCATGGGAAGTAGCATTGCCCTATTCCCCCTTGTGTAATTGCACTCGCCCATTGGGTGAGATGCTTTTCAGGGGAGGAGATGCAAAAGTCCATTGCGGCTCCTTCTCGGCACAGATGCCGTTCTGTATGGTTCTTGGGGCTGAGACCCTCCCAGGAGGCTACTGCTGGGTAGGAATGTTTTGCTGTTCCTCTGCATTCAGAACACTGAATTTGGCTCTTCCCAGAACGGGAAAGGGCCAGTTTGCTAATTTGATTTTAGTAGCCCAGATACCGCAGAGCCCTTCTTGCAATCACAGCTGCACAGTGCTGAAAAATAGGCACAAGTGGCTTAAACGGTGCGGGTCGGTGGGTGCCTCCTCGTATCGCCTCCCTGCTTTGTACGGTGGGCCATGAAGGAGCTTGTCCATCGGAGATCCTTGGTAAAGCCTCTTTCCCCTCTCCTCCTCCTCCTCCTCCAGGCGCCTCTCTGACGTGTGATGTTTGCACTGCGCAAGGCAAGACTTGCAACCAAAAGGTGGACTGCCCTGGGGATGCGGATGCCTGTATGTCTGTCTTGACGGAAACGAAAGTAGGTGGGTACGAGAGATTGGAAGCAGATCCAGGCCCGTGGATGGATGGAATCCCGTTCGGGGAAATGACGTGAATGCATGTAGCTGTTCTGAATAGTCCTGTAACACAGAGGGGGGGGGGAACTGGCGCATGTCTGTGTGCTGGCCACTCGGACTCCAGGAGTGGTCCAGACATACTTCTGCCAGCCAAACTTTGCTGGCCTAACTGTGCTGGCCTAACTCCAGGTTAGGATTCCACCCTCAAAATAATAATAATACTTGTATTTATATACCGCCTTTCTTAAGATCACTAGATTTCTCTAATGACTGTAACTCAAGGCGGTTTACATAGGCAGACTTTTATTCACAAACCCGAAGGTTTTTACAATTTACAGAAATGTTCTATCTCTCAAGAACTACACACATACAGATCTTTCTTTCTGGATTTAACCTTCTTTCTTAGCCACCCATCTGTCGTCTGCTGGCTGATAAGAGGCTTCCCTGCTCCCACCAGAGACGCAGCTGACTTCAGCACACTCCTCCTCCCACGAGGCAGCTGGAACTCAGCTTTTTAATCAGCCGCAGTTTGCAAGGTCTGCCGCTCACAGAGACTTCTGGTAGTCTCGAGCTCATGATCTTCAGCTGTTACCTTTGGGCAAACGGAGGCATTAACCCTCTCGGCTAAATCTTCTGCCCAATATCCTCAGAATGGGTCTCCATCCGGGTTTAAGTAACTGTGGATCCCAAACTTGTGGTGGAGACACAACAGGAGGTGTTCTCCGGTCATGTCTGGGAGGCTTTCTGACTTGCAAAGGTCAAGCATGGAAAACGTAATCGGAGAACCTTTCCGGTCGCGTTGAGGGGTAATATTGGACCCCCCCCGCAGATATCATTGTCGGTAGGTTTCTGTATCTGCAGAGGGGTCCGGAATTGGATCCCTAGAGCTCCAGCTGTATTATGGAGTAGATCTAGGAAGTGTGAGGATTCTCCTGACCATAGACCTTGTTTTTGGTTTTCGTGTGTTGCTGTAGGAACAACTCCGATGTACTCCATTGTCAAGACCTGCACAACCAAGTCGCTCTGTACTGAAAAATTAGACCAAGTGAAATCTCAACTGCCTGGGGGTATGAGCATGACCGTTGAATGTAGCAAGGCCCCTCCGTCGGCTGGATCTCTCCTCCTGGCTCTGTCTGGGCTCCTCTTGTTGAAGATCCTTGTCTAATACACTCCTCTCCCTTGCAGCAATTCAGCCCTCCTGCCCTCCGAGCATGTTCATGTACCTGGAGCAAATCGGTCAGCTCTGTATGGTTTCCTCCATGGAAACCAAATAAAACCGGCTGTAAAAATAAAGTCGTTGTTTCTGTCTGGTTCTGTGGGAGCTACAAGGGGGGAAGGCGAGGCAACTGCAAAAGATTGCTAAGGTTTTGTACTTAGAGGCACTTTGGAATGGGTCCCACTGACGGTTAGGAGGAAAGTTGGGGGTTCTCTCTGTGTAGGGTTGAGTGGAGGAACTGTGGGAATGTGGGGCAGACAACGTCTTCTTTGCTATGAATAAAACAGCCAATATTATCATGCCATTGTACAAATCGATGGTAAGGCTGCACCTGGAATATTGTGTCCAGTTCTGGTCGCCGCATCTCAAAAAGGACATAGTGGAGCTGGAAAAGGTGCAGAAGAGAGCGACGAAAATGATTACGGGGCTGGGGCACCTCCCTTATAAAGAAAGACTGCAGCGTTTGGGGCTCTTCAGCCTAGAAAAAAGGTGCCTGAGGGGGGACATGATTGAGACATACAAAATTATGCATGGAAGGAATATAGTTGATAGAGGGATGTTCTTTTCCCTCTCTCAAAACACCAGAACCAGGGGGCATCCGCTCAAACTGAGGGTTGGGAGAGTTAAAACAGATAAAAGGAAGTACTTTTTTACCCAGCGGGTAGTTAATCTGTGGAACTCTTTGCCACAGGAGGTGGTGATGGCATCTGGTCTTGATGCCTTTAAGAGGGGATTGGACAGATTTCTGGAAGAAAAGTCCATTGTGGGATATAGGCAATGATGGGTTGTAACCTCTTTACATTAGTAGTAGGCTACTTCAGAGTACTGGGTGCAAAGGAGTGGCAACCGGATGCAAGCATCTTGTTGTCTCATGCCTCCCTGGGGCACCTGGTGGGCCGCTGTGAGATACAGGAAGCTGGACTAGCTGGGCCTTTGGCCTGATCCAGCAGGGCTGTTCTTATGAGATTGTAGAATGGTAGGTTTGGGACCTTTGTTTTACATACCAAAGATGTACCTGAATTCACAAGGATGGGTGTTTAAGAACCTAAGAAGAGCCCTGCCGGATCTGGCCAAAGGCTCATCTAGTCCAGCTTCCTGTATCTCACAGTGGCCCATCAGATACTTCAGGAAGCCTCCCGCCAGCAGTGTGGTGTGCTTTGTCAATTGTCCAAAAACAGCAACACACAACTCAGATAATGTGCCTTGACAATTTTAGCGTCATGAGATAAAAAAGGTCACCCCTTTCTCAGCACCCATCAGTGGTACTTTTTCTCACGGTCCGCTAGGACACCCTCATTTGTGTATTCACATCTCTGGAAATCAGCTCACCGTTAAGCGGTACACAGGCAGTGTTTCTCACACCCACCTAGAAAAAAAACGCATATCCGCATCGGAGCGCACGATGCATCTGAATAGGAGTTGCAGAGTGACATCTGCTTTCTCCCACGTGCATGAAATGAATAGAGAACGAAAGCCAGTGGTGCGATAACCACAATGGGGAAGTGAAAGGCCCTGCACACAACAAGTTCATGCAGTGAGTATGTAGGGAAAAACTGGTGCAAAGACAGAGAAAGCAGCTTAAGTTGAAACACATCAACAGTCGGGGGGGGGAATCTACAGCGCACCTTTTTAGAGCACACTTGCACATGGGCGTGGGTGGGGAGGTTGGTTTCTATTTTGTGCGCAGGGCCAAATGCAGTGGCCAAATTTGTGACTCAATGCTTTTGGCTTAGAAGGAAAAGAGGTGCAACAACAAGGACTTTATTGTGGCGAATTGTGCTGCTGGAGCATCAAGCGCCCAACACAATGGAATGCTACTTAGGGTGCAGTCCTAACCTGGATTTAGGCCGGCACAGTTAGGCCAGCACAAGGGACATCGTAAAGCGCATTTGGACCACTCCTGGAGTCAGAGAGGGTGGCGCATGTCTGTGGGTGGGCCTTTTTGGCTCCGGGAGTGGTTCAAACATACTTCACGGTCTCCTTTGTGCCGGCCTAACTGTGCCGGCCTAACTCCAGGTTAGGATTGCGCCCTTATTTGCATAAGCAGGCCTGCTGAAATACTGTATAAGCAGTCCCTAGGTTGGAGATTTCAGGCCCTCCCCCTAAAACAGTTTAAAATGGATTAAGAGCCCAATCCTAACCAACTTTCCAGGGCTGATGCGGCCCCGAGGTAAGGAAGCAAACATTTCCTTGCATGAAGGAGGCCTCTGTGACTGTTCTCCTTTCCACAGCAGGATGCAGAACAACCCCCAGTAGCACGGCTGCATCAAAGCTGGAAACTTAGGATTGGGCTGTAAGAGTGTTCAACTCACCCGCCCTTACACACACACACACACACACACACACACACACACCACTTACAGACAGGAAGAAGATTATCCTCTTGCAGACAGGTATAAAGATTATCAGGACACTCAACATGCGAGCTCGATTCACATAAGACAGGCAAGAAGCTGGGGGAATTGGCCAATCGAGAGCTAGGCCTTGCCACTGGCCAAGATGAGCCAACCTGTTCCTGCTGACCCGGGTGCGAAAGCACTGCAGGACTCATCCGGGGGGGGGGGGAGATCCGGGATCTCCTGAACGGGACTGGGGTGTGTGCAGGCAGAAGGGCAACCCAGTGCTTGGTGGTTTGACCAAAGGGGAGCACTCCCTGGCCTTTCGTAAGGCGTGCAGCGGAGGACGGAGGGAGCTTGCTGGGCGGAGCCAGCCCTGGAGGGGAGGAAACACAACACGGAACAGTCCTCGATTTGTGATCCACAGTCAGATACCAGTGAGAGACGAGGAAAAACGCAGCGGGAAGCAGGCAAGCCAGCCAGCCCTGCTAGATCAGGCCAAGGGCCCACCTAACAGGGTAAGTGGAGCGGTTGGGCCTAGGGGGAGAGCAAGGAGCCAGCCCTGGAGATGAAGGCTGAGGGGTTCTGCCTCCTCCTCCTCCTCCCCTCCCCAGCCATTCCCCTAAGCAAAGAGAAGGCGGGGGCAGGTCTGCATTTCGGGCTGTGGTCTGTCTGTCAAGGCTTTCAAGCTGGTGTTGGGAGCCACCGCAAACCCCTTTGAAGCATGGCGGGGCGTCCATCTTTTCAATGAATGGCTCCTCCCTTGCCTTCTTTCCTCATGTCTTTGCAGGCCCAGGGCGCTCACTTTCCCAAAGGACATTAGTGCGCTCGCTCTCATGCTCCGCCTTCCTGTTGCCATGTGGGCTGTCCTGGGACTCCTCCTCTGGTCTGCGCTCTCAGGCTCAGGTAAGGAGTAGCTGCTCAGTTCCTCCATCCTCCCCCTGCCCTCTGACGTGCCCCCCCACCCAGGAACCAGTGGGGCTGAGCCACAGGTCCTAGTGGGCATCGTGTGGGGTTGTTCATTGGGCCTTCTATTCAATATTTATTTATTTATTTATTTATTTTATTAGATTTCTACCCCGCCTTTTAGCCCAGAGGCACACAAGGCGGCATTACAATATAAAAATACAATATAAAAATTAACATTAAAAAGCAATTAAAACAATATTAAAACCATACAATAAAACAGAATTAAAACAAAACAATACAATTTAAAAACAACAAGCCCAGTGGATCATAAAATATAAAAATGTAACAAGCCAGCCAGCCAGCTAGCCTGTCAACAGTTAAAAGCTTTTTGGAATAAAAAGGTCTTCAGCCCCCGCCGAAATGTAAACAAAGAGGGAGCAGTTCTCAATTCTAAGGGGAGGGTGTTCCAGAGTTGGGGGGCCACCACCGAGAAGGCCCTCTTCCTGGCCGCCACCCCTCTCACTTCTCCTGGTGGCGGCACAGTCAAAATGTGGCACAGTCAATATGGCTCCACCGTGGAGGAAAGTTCTTTTTTTTTCTTCAGGTAGCCACAGAAGTGCAACAAAGTTGTCATACAGTGGTCCCTGAGGGGGCCACGGCTAATTCACAGGGTGCCACCAGATGTCCCCGGCATCCTCTTCTTCCTGGCTCTTCCAGGCGACGCCATCTTGGATCGTGTGAAATCCAAGATGGCGGCACCCAAGATTGCTGAAAAGGAGAGGCCGCCACAAAAGGAGGGCACCATGACGGCGGTAAGTTTGGGAACTGCTGGCTGTGACCTATGGACCCGTGGAGCCAGGCAATTTATCCGTCTCACTCCGCATTGTCGACGTAGAGAAAGAGTCTTTCTTGCCCTTCCTCCAGATGTCTCCAAGCCTTTCGAATGTGAAACTTGCAATGCTTCAAGCACCCGCTGTACTGGCCCAATGATGACTTGCAGTGCAATAGAAGACGTCTGCATGACAATGTTGATTGTCAATGTCACAGGTGAGTAAGAAAAATCGCCCACTCCGCCTGCCGGTTAACAGCCTGCAAATATTCCAAAGAAAGAAAACAAAACAGATTCAGAGGGCCCCACCACAGGCAAAGCTGCACATACTGTGTGACTATTACATTGCCAGCGTTTGCTTTTCTTGGGGCAACCTTGAGCACGGCAGCCCAAATTCAACCAGTGTGAACTCTCATTCTGTATGTGTTCTGGATTTGTGGGAGGAGAATTTACAGGGACGGGTGACCCTTCCTGACCACACCTCTTTCTTTTCCAGTAAATGTCACCGTCTCCACCATTGAAAAGCGCTGCTTTATTAGTGATGCCTGTTTTGAGCTACAAGCGAATGTGTTGGAAACGCCAGGGAGTGGAAGCATTTCCGTGAACGTTACATGTACACGATACACCATCCATCCCGTCCATCAGGACTCTGGCTCTATGCGCCTGGCTCCCTCTGGGCTCTCGCTGTGGGTGGTCTTGTGGCAACTTGTCGCAGGGGGCTTTGGGGTCGCTTGCATCTCCGTGTCTCTGGAGACAATCCTTGGGCTTTCCAAGCTCGTCTGCCTCCCGTTGTATGTGTTACGGTCTGAAAACTGAGACCAGTTGGAGGAAAGCATGAAATTCATTTCTGGGTTCTGTTGATGATGGCTGCAAGGAGCCAGTCCAAAAAAGGATGCGTTTTGTTTTTGTGTTTTCCCTGCAATCTAACTGAAAACAATGTTCAAATATTGCTGTTGATGGACGGGAGAAGTGGCCAGTGTGCCTGGAATTGCTTGAATGGGAGGCTGCAAGAAACCATATGCTCTCGCCCAGTGGTGCACATGGATGTGTATGACACGTAGTTCTTGGCTTCGGGGAGAGAGACAGGGAAAGCTTTCCATTGAGCGGAGGCACCTCAGCCTCTCCGGGGCCAGTCCTGATTGAACATCCTCCCCCCAGAGGCGCCTTCTTCCTCCCTTTGTTTTGCTGGGTGACAATAGCCAACCAGGGCCAGCTTTAAAAGCAATGCAAGGAAGTATATTCTTTGACACTCTGGTTCTCAGATTCTGCAGAGGGAGTTTTAGAAAGGGAAGTTCGGTTATGCTGAGTTTCACTCATGCCTTTTCAATGCATGATTGTCCCCCCCCCAAGTGGTCATTTGAGGTACCGCAGGTGTCAGATCTGCTTTGGCTGTTGGGGGTAGAAAGCATCTGCTGAAATAAAGTTATTGGCTTTGAAAGTGCCACATGACTCTTTGTGGTCTTATTCTGATGATTTCAAAGCTGGGGAAACTTTGCAGCAAGCCTGGAAAAAGATCTGCACAGAAGACAGCCGAGTATTGCCATCTGAATGTGCCACCCGCCAAGTACCCTTAGCCCTGCCCTGGGGCTCTCTAACGTTAGCCTCCAGGAGACACAAAATGCATCTGTGCTGTCAGCAGAGGAGACAGCGCAGAGCAATCCAGGCTCAAGATTCTTCTGGATCTACCAGCTCAGCTGACATTCCTCTTCCTGGAAAAATCATGCCGAGTGGCTTCTTCATAGAGGAGGAGGATGGGATCTGTAGTTCTGGGGCAGCTGCAGGGGAGAACTGATGCCCTCCTATGGCATGGAGCATCCCTAATTGCAATGTCTGATGGATACCCCTGCTAACTGGGCAAGAGGCACTTTTCACGTGGTGTTCCTCTTATATTTAGCAGGGGGAGAGCAATTGTCCCTCTTCACCCCAGCACAGTGTCTTTCTCGTGGCTGTTGCTGGTGGTGTTCTCCATTCTTTTAGATTGTGAGTTCTTTTGGGACAGGGAGCCATTTAACTTTAATGTTATTATTTGCCTGTAAACCGCTTTGTGAACTTTGTGTTGAAAAGCGGTAAATACTAGTGATTGATTGATTGATTCATTGATTGATTCATTGATTGATTATAAAATGTCCAGGTCCATGGGGGGGGCATAGAGAGGGCAGCTCCCCCTCTTTTCCAGCTGTCTCTTCGTCCTTGCCTCTGTACCTTTTGAAAAGACAAGAGTTCCAGTCCTGGGGGGGTGGGGGAGGAGAGCAATAGAGACCAGAGGAATCAAGGGCTCTGGTCCCCCAGTCTCGCTTCCACTCCTCTTCAATCAATCAGTCAGGTACTTATATACCGCTTTTCAGCACAAAGTTCACAAAGCGAATTTACAAGGAAATATTAATAATAAAGTTAAATGGTTCCCTGTCCCCAAAGGGGGCACAATCTAAAAAAAAAATGCAGAAGACCCCCAGCAACAACCACTAGAAAAGACACTGCACAGGGGTGAAGAGGGACAATTATTCTCCCCCTGCTAAGAGGAACACCACTTGACAAGGGGCTCTTGCCCAGTTAGCAGGGGTTACCTTTACCTTTTCCTTCCCAGGCCTGCCTGGCTTTTCAAAAGGTACGGCATGCGGGAAGGAGGAGGAGCCCCTTGAAGGGGCAGCGGTTGCAGCCATTGCTGGGGTGGGGGGAAGCCAGCCTGGATAAAAAGGAACAGCCCTGCATTCGTCACCCAACATGATTTATATACCGCTTTGAATGTCAGAAAAGCAGCATAGAAATCAAATAAATAAATAAATAAATAAAAAATCAGGTGTGAGACCGAGATTGAGGAGGGGAGGGCAAAAAATCAGGGGGGGAAGGGGAAATAGTAATGAAGGGGGGACACAGCAGGAAGGTGTGGCGGGGGGAGATGGAGGAGGGAGCCTAGCAGCACTGAGTTACCTGGAAGTAACTCCAGTTGTGTTCAATGGGGCTTACTCTCCGGTAAGTGGGCAGGCGACTGTGGTTTGAGGGAGGGGAGGGTGCACAACACTGAGGGGACAGGGGTAGGTGAGAAGAAGCCAGAGGCTGAAGGAAGCGGTAGGGCCAGCCTTACTATGGGGCTCAGCGGAATGGCCATTTTGTGCAGTACACTATGAGAGTGGTGGCCGAGAGAGGGTCCCGCCCCCCCCATGCCCACCCCCGGCCCCCACCACAAGGTGAACGTCAGTGTTCAGTTATGGCAAGCAAGGCCCCAGCCTGGTTCCATTTGGGGCCTACTTTGCCCCAAATGGAAGTTGTTTCCTGAAAGGTTCCAGAGGCTTCTGCAGGCCATTCTAAGGCCCATGGAGGCCTGCGGAGCCCCGGCACAACCTGGAAGAGGCGCATGGAGCCTCCTAATGACATCAACCACAACCTCCAGGTAAGGAGTTTACAGGTGTGCGGAGTTTTCAGTTGAGTTTTGTAGCGGCACATTAAACCAACAACGGACTGTCGTCTATGAGGGCCATCGTTGGTCGAAATGTTGCTAAGCGACGCACACCTGTATATCCTGGTATCATGCCTGTCCATGTGCATGTGTAATTGTATTTGATTTTTAAAATAAACCAAATAAGACATAAGACATAAGACATAAGATAATTTATTGGCCAAGTATATAAACTATACCTGGAATTTGATACGGCCACTGGCTACATACATACAATACTACACACATGATAAACAGTAAATACACAAAACAAATAAGACAAATCAGAATAAAACATTGCCTCAAACTCCAAGTCGCCTCATCATATATTTCCCTCTGTGTCTTATTCAGTTCGGAAGGAACGTGGGTGTATCTAAAACCATCTTAGCTACTCAACCGGCTACTTAAGTGTGTTTTGAGACCAGAGTCTTGGACTACTCTCAAATGAGGAGTTCCAGGGGCCACAAGAGCTGGCTAAGCCCGCAGACTTCAGTTCCCACAGAGGCTCAAAGTGCAACTCCAACCTGGAGTGAGGCCGGCACAGTTAGGCCAGCAAAGTGTGGCTGGCACAAGGGCCACCATAAAGCACGTTTGGACCACTCTCGGGGTCAGAGAGGATGGCAGACACCTCTGTGCTGGCCTGTCTGAGCGTGGTCCAAGCATGCTTGGCGGTGTCCCTTGTGCCGGTCCAACTGTGCTTGCCTAACTGTGCTGGCCTAACCCCAGGCTAGGATTGCAATCTCAGTCTACCGCTGTGACCCGCCACAAACCCCTTTGGAGAACGGGGTGGTACCAGTGGTGAAATTCAGCCAGTTCTCACCAGTTCTGCAGAAGCGGTTGTTAATTTTAGGTTGGGAGAGGGAAGAAAGGCAGCGGCCGCCTTGAAGGACATAGAACCGGTTGTTTTATTTTATTTTTTCCAGTCTCCCAAACCTTTATTGGCATATAAACAACATAATACAGCACTAACACAAATCACAGCATAAACATAATTATAGGAGAAGGGTCAGTTTGGAGACCTCACATAAAAACCTGGCAACTGCCACTGTGATAGGAGGGAAAGAATCACTCAGATACACAGAAAGAGTATTAGAAAGGAGAGATAACCAAGGTTCTAAGTGTAACTTACGGAGGGAAGAGTGGGCTGGACAATAAAATAAAATATGTTCCACAGTATCCGGCACCAATTGACAAAACGGACATAGTCTATCCTCACGGGGAATGTTAGTAAAACGACCTGCGTGAGTCGCCGAGGGAAATATAGTTTATCGAGCTAACATATATGCTCTTCTCAGTCGAGGGTTAGTTAATAAGGCAAAATAATTCAAGGGGTGGCCTAAGGAGGGCGGTAGGCCAAAAAAAGACGGAGACCGGTTGTTAATTTATTTGAATCCCACCACTGGGTGGTACCCATCTCTTTTCCATGAGCGTGTTCATCCATGACTTTTTTTTTGCAGATCCAGGGTGCTTAATCTACCAAAGGAAGAAACGAACATCAATACGCTCACTTTCCTGCTGTGCCTTCTCCTCATCATGTGGGCTGTCCTGGGGCTCATCCTCTTGTCCGTGTTTTCGGTTTCAGGTAAAAAGCAGCTGCTTGGTTCTTCCACCCCCACCCCCACCCCCACCCCACCCAGGGTGCAAACCAGTGTTGTCATCTAAATGATTTAACAACAGGCACTCACTTTTGATTGGCACATGTTGAGACCCGCCCACCGGAAGTGACGTCATAAGCCAGAAGTGATGTCGTGGCAGGAAGTGACATGAAAAAAGCCCTTTTTGAGGCCTCAGACGATTTTAAACTGACCCAACAGTTGCAACAGTATTCCACAGCACCCCCAGAACAAGTTAAGGAGGCCTGGCATCATGTTAAAGTGACCCAACAGTTCCAAAAACCCAGAGCAGCTCATTTTTCAGTAGCAAGGCAAGGCAAGGCTCCACTCGCTGCCTGCCTGGCTCTGAGAACATGCAGGCAACTCAAACGTGCAGGAAATTCAAACGTTGCAGGGGGAGGAGTCAATGAGTGGGCGGGCGAATGGGTGGGGCCAACCTTAATCCTAGAAACCGGTACTCACATACCCCCGCGTACCCCCTGCATGACATCACTGGTGCAAACTGCTTCCCTGCAGCCAGAGGGGCTGAGCCGGTTCTAAGTGGCCATCACGAAAGGCCAGTTCTTTGGGGCGTCTCTCCAATATGTGGCTCCCCCATGTGGAGGACGTTTTGCAACAAGACTGTCACGGGACAATCAATCCTTCTACGGAATCAAAAAATTTGTCTGCCTTACTCCATAGTATCAGTGCAGAGAAACACTGGAAAGGGAGGCAGAGATTGGAGGAGAAAAATAGCAAAGAACCTGGGTTATTGACAAGATTTCCCCAAGATAATAAGCCAAAACGGGAAGCCAAAGTTGTGTAACTGAAGAGCCACACATCAACGACAGATGCCTGTGAGGCACAAGAGAGAGAGAGATGAGAGCCACAACATTTCAGAAGCATTAAAATTCTTAAATGTATTTACTCACCATGAGCATTTTATTCCAGTGGCATCTCAGATTATGTAGGTAAAGGTTTCCCCACGACCGAATGGTCTAGTCATGATCAACTGTAGGGGGCGGTGCTCATCTCCGTTTCTAAGCCAAAGAGCCGGCATTTGTCCAAGGTCAATTTCCGTGGTCATGTGGCTGGTATGATTATATGCCGTAGCACACGGAACGCCATTACCTTCCCACCGAAGTGGTACCTATTTGCCTACTGGCATTTTTACATGCTTTTGAACTGCTAGGTTGGCAGGAGCTGGGACAAGCGACGGGAGCTCACTCTGTCGCGCGGTCTCGAACTGCCAACCTTCTGGTCAGCAAGCTCAGCTCAGTGGTTTAACCCGCAGCGCCACCACGTCTCTTGGTATTTACCAAATGATTTACCAGATTATTTACCAAGCTTAATTTTTTTTTAACAATTCCTCCTTATCTGTGGGCTTGTCCTCTGCGGTCACGTCCAGGCGGGCCTCTAAGGGGGGTAATTGGTATCCATGTGGGGTTTTGGAATGGATTCCTGGCAGATACAAAGGGCCCACTCTAGTTACCTTCGATCTCTGTTGTGATGCAAACAACAGCTCAGCCAAGTGGATTTTGGGGGGTGGGCAACCCAAGTTCTCACCTATCCGCGCCTTTGCCCATCCGCCTCCTAAGGGACCTGTCCTTCGGCCCTGTTTGAGGACACCGTTTCTCTGCCTTCCTTCCTCAAGGTCACTCTGTGGAATGCGACATTTGCAAAGCCCAAGGCAGTGACTGTGATGGCATCGAGACACATTGTGAGGAGTCTCAGGATACCTGCATGTCCATTTTAACTGAAACGGGCATGGGTGAGTGAGAGGGAACCTTGACTAGAGCCAGGATGGTGTAGTGGTCCAGGGGTTGGACTTAGGCCTGGAAGATCCAGGTTCAAATCCCCGCTCACCCGTGAAGCTTCCTGGGTGATCTGAGGCCGGCCACACTCTTTCAGCCTCGCCTGCCTCGCAGGGTGGGTGCGAAGTCAAGAGGATGAACCCTGCACATCACCCTGAGCTCCTCGTAGGAAGGGTGCTATAATAATAATAATAATAATAATAATAATAATAATAATAATAATAAT
>JAJKFI010000022.1:9348406-9361336 GCA_029204185.1 Lerista edwardsae
ATAATAATAATAATAATAATAATAATAATAATAATAATAATAATAATAATAATAATGCATTTATATACCGCCTTTCTTAAGATCACTAGATTTCTCTAACAACTGTAACTCAAGGCGGTTTACATAGGCAGACTTTTATTCACAAACCCGAAGGTTTTTACAATTTACAGAAATGTTCTATCTTTCAAGAACAACACTCATACAGATGGATCTTTCTGGATTTAGCCTTCTTTCTTAGCCGCCCGTCTGTCTTCTGCCAGCTGATAAGAGGCTTCCCTGCTCCCACCAGAGACGCAGCTGACCAGCTCACTCCTCCTCCCACGAGGCAGCTGGAACTCAGCTTTTAATCAGCCGCAGTTTGCAAGGTCTGCCGCTCACAGAGACTTCCGGTAGTCTCAAGCTCACGACCTTCAGGTCTTCAGCTGTTATCTTCAGGCAAATGGAGGCATTAACCCTCTCAGCTAAATCTTCTGCCCTGGGTCTATAAAGACCCTGACAAATAAACTAATAGGCCCTTGCTGATGCCGGTGGTTCCAGGGCATGGAGTTGGCTCCCATGATGGGTTCGATCCCAACAAAGCCAAAAAGCCAATGGAAATTGGCTGCCAGTGTCGGCCCATCGGCACCAGCACCAAAGCAGGGGTGGGCTGAGGCAAGCGGCTAGCGTCGGCCGTAGGGTGCCCCTTGGATTGCACCCTAAGTCCCATGACTGTCAACAGGGCTTTCTCCAAGGTGTGACTAGGACTGCAGCCAGTGGTGTCATTCAAATGATTTAGGAACAGGAACTCACTTTTGATTAGCACTTGTCGAGAACCCGGAACCAGCCACGGAGCCCGTTAGGATCCGTTCTGGTCCGTTCCCCCTGAATGACATCACTGCCTTTAACCCTCTGAGTGCCGGCCAACCAAGAAGAAAAGCTCTTTGCAGAGGAATTGGGAGGGGGGAGGAGGGAGAGTGAAATGGGCGGAGTCAGCCCTAATTTTAACTAGTGGAACTGAGTTCCCCCTCATTCCCCCTGCATGACATCACTGGTTGCAGCCTGCCTGAGTATCAGTCTGATGACTTAGGCTTTACTTTGCTATCTGGATGTTGTTGTTGGAGGAGTTCCTGGGAATGGGGATTCCCCTGACCACACCTTTTTTTTCTTTTTTCTTTAAACAAAACATGCAGTGGGGAGCAACGTGACATCCATCGTGAAGCGCTGCAGCTCCATGTCCGACTGTCTGGAAGCACAAGCGAACATAGAGAGCGCAGATATAACAAACGGGCCTTTAGTCACCATCAGATGTGTCCCCGGTGAATTGGTCGACGGATCCATCCTCTGGGCTCCCTCCAGCTTCCTGCCTTTGCTGCTCTCGGCCTTGGTTCTCCTTGCAGCAATGCAGCACTGAGAGGCTCTACGTCGTCCGCCCATCAGCTTCTCTGGAACCGACTGTCCAACTTTTGAACGAAAACCATCTGGAAAAATAAACCACATTCGCTCTCCGTCTGGTTCGCTCGATCTTGGGCTGGGCAGGGCAGGCCGGCGAGAAAAAAAAGATCTATTTTTTGTCTCCCCGATTGTACTGAAAATCAGGGTTGAATGTTGCCGTCCATGGCCAGACCAGGGATGTCAAGCCCGTTTCGCACAGCGGGCTGAGTAGCCTCCATGATGCCTGCTGAGGGCTGGAAGTGATGCCACTCAGGAGGAAGTGACATCATTAAGCAGTATTAAGGATAAATTTCTGGATCCCAAATGTATGGTTCAAAAGAAAGGTTTATTGTCATATTTGCAAATATGGGTGGCAAGCAATACCAAAACAGAACAAGCTGTGTACCACACTTTGCACAAAATGGGTGCAACAATTTATACTACTGAGGCGGAGTTTCTTATTGTATTTTCATTGGTTATTGTTCAGCCACCTGGTAGCACTCATGCAGAATAATTTACTTCCCCCTCCCCTCCTTCTTCACATGTACATCCCTCCTTTGCACATGCTTTTACCCAGGATGCATAGCGATGGCTATTACGCTGACTCCATACAAGTTTCACTCAAGGTTACAGCTGTGTCTTGGTTCTGGGAACTTTTGTCCATGTATCAGTTTAGGAATATGCATAGCCCTCCCCTTTTACCAGTCAGGCCTTGCCTGGGCCTAAAACACCATTAACCACTTCTTTGCTCTTTGCTCTAGAGAGAGAACAGTAGGCCTTATATTTTAGCGTTGAGGTTCAAAGTCACCACGGGTTTATATTGCTATTGATTCATATCTTACAGCAGGAAGTGATGTCCCTGGAGGAGGAGGCACTGCCAGTTTTACATCCCCTGTTCCAAAGGGAAGGAGTTCCTTCACAGGAGAAGGAATAAGGGGGGGCCCTGAATCCACCAGTGCCTTCTCCTCCTCCAGGGAGAACCTGGAAGTGGCATCATGATGTCATGTGACATAGTGCCGTCACTGCCCTGGGCGCCAGGTCTTCTAGTTACACCTCTGGGTGCAAGTAACAAGCAGCTTCTGATTTCCCCCACCCCTGTCCAATGTGTGAATTGCTCCCCTGGAGTCAGTGGGGCTGAGCCAGTTTCAAGTGGGGATTATGTCAGGCCAGGGCTAGAATGGACCCCGCCAACTCTCGTTCGGCATTCCCCTTTTTCCGTTGGAATGAATGGCATCCACTGACTCCTACAGGTGAAAGCAAAGGCGTTAAGTCTCGGATTTCTAGAACTCAGCGCTGGAGCTTTCTAGAGCTCGGAGAAACCTCGCCAGGCTCTGAGAGTCGGCACGCAGCTTCGAGCGGGCACGTCACTTGCACGCTCCCCGTTAATTCCGCACGACAAATGTCACTGCGATTCTTTTCAGAAACAGACACACACAGACACCCAAAGGCCTTGGGTGGCTGAAACAGAGGCATATAAAGGGTGCTGCAAGGAGATGCGGGTGCAGTAGGTGCCAGTTGAGGGCCCACTCAGTGGGTGGGAAAAAGTAGAGTGCATCCCGTATACCTCTGCAGGTGCCCGTGCGTTCAACTTTGCTTCTTGAGTTGCTTCCTGAGGGAACTTGCCCGCTGCCTGGGCGCATTCAAGGCCAGCTGCAGTGAAATTGCCCCGGCTGTTCCTGGAGGAGCCCGCACATTTCTTTTGCTTCCCGAGTCAGGGGGCAAGGGGGACGTGCCCTGAGCAGAACCTATTGGCTTCCTTCAGTATCCAATGGGAAAGCTTGGGGCTTTATAGTGGGCCATGGCACAACACAGGATTGGCTCTCTCGAGTCACGTGATCCTCCCCACCGCAGGAACCCCTGCGCTCCCTCCACTTTGTGACGTCATGACGCCACAACCTGTAACATCATGACGTCACGCCGCCTGCCTGGGGCACGGAAAAGCCCTTGTACGCCTCTGGGCTGACGGCACCTGCCTTTGCACATCTTTTCTACAAATCCAGCTCACGACTTTGGAGAGAGGCTGCAGGGCTGGCTGGCAGAGGCCCAGATCCTTGAGGAAACAGGATGCAGAAAGCCACTTCCTGGTCCATGTCACAAGGCTGTTCCGGATCTGTTTTCAACATTTCTTGTCCTCAGCAAAAGTTACACCCGTTGCAACAGATGAACGATGTGTTTCCCAAGTGGCTCAAGGCCTGCTAGCTTTGCACATTTCCATGCTCTACATTTTACTTTCTCTACTGATTGCATTTTCCATTCCTGTATTATTTGCAACTATCAGGTGCTGGTCTGATCCATTTCCACTGTGGGAGACTACAAATGCCCGGAGTACAGCCTATTGGCTTCCTTCCTTCAGTAGCCAATGGGAATGCTCTGAGCTTTATAACGTGCAATGGCATAACACAGGATTGGAGCTCCAGAGTCATGTTATCCTCAGCACAAAGAGGATTCTGGTCTGGGCAGACCAGGGCTAGGCCCTTCCTTTAGAATCAATGGGAACGCATTGACTCCTTAGCGGCCATGACAGTATGTCCAAAACATTGCTCATTCCAAGCATTTCCAATGGGTTTTCGCATGATGTTTAGGGCTGAATCGTTTACTCCTGAAGTAAAAACTTACCAAAATAACAACGTGTGATCGTGGAGAAACATCATTGGTAACCTAATTATGAGTTAATATGCAATTCCAAGGTTTAATTCCGCGTAATTATACTACATTAAAATAATTTGACAAGTAGTTGTCAAGTAGTTGTCAATAGGAGAGTAATTCTTTTTTACTTCTAGGCTATTAAGAGTATTTTTTTAAAACTTCTACACTCACCCCCCCATAAAATTAACTTTCACACGCGCGCCGAGCGAGCGAGAGAGCCCTTCCGGAGGCAAACCTCGTCGTTCGCGGCAATGATTCAGCCAGCCATTTTAGTAAATCCACGGCTTCAAGTCTGTGACGTCATGGCCTATCCAGCTATCCAACATTCTTGGGGCAGACCTGCCTGCAGTTAATTCCCAGGTTTTTTTCTTCTGGCTCAAGAAGTAGCCGATTGGTGCTTCTCTTATAGGGGTTTCGGGTGGGAGCCCAGCACATAAAAAGTTAATATATCTTACTGAGACAGAACTTGGAACCAAGAAAAAAAAATGTTTTCCGATAATCAAGAACTCCTAAGAAACATTGAAGTAGTGGAAGGATAAGCAGCTTCACTGCAGAATTGTTTGCGGTGCAAATCTCAGCGTGTTTACTTACAAATGCGTTCCAGTGGCGATTTCTCCTAGGTAAGTGTATTTGAACTGCAGCCTTCATGCATTACAATCGTCTTGCCAAGTTTATATTGATTTTCTGGGGGTGGGGTGGGGGGGTGGGGAGGATGTCAAGGCACTGCCATATGTAAAGTTTACCCTCATTTATCAGAAATCTTCTTGTTTTTCCAGGGCCAGCCGAAGATGTACCAGCTTGTCATTAATCTATGGGACTCCTTGCTGTCACCCCATTGATCTCCCATATCAGACCATACAATCTTTAGTAATGCTTTTTGCACTAATGTTACTCCCATATATCACTGAGAGCACAATCCTAACCTGGAGTTAGGCTGGCACAGTTAAGCCAGCAAGCTTTGGCCGGCACCAGGGACACTGTAAAACACGTTTGGACCACTCTCGGACTCAGGGAGGATGGCACATGTCTGTGTGCTGGCCTCTCTGACTCCAAGAGTGGGCCAAACATACTTTACAGAGTCCTTTATGCTGGCCAAACTCCAGGTTAGGTTTGCACCCTGAATGTAGTGGCAGTAGTAGTGACAAAACAGCTAGCAAAATTAAAATTACACCTTTCAATTACAGTACCATGGACACATTTAGGACCAAGATGCACATGTATCTAGTAAGAGGATGCTTGCCATCTTTCACTTTAATATGTGGTTTGGTTTCCTTTGGCATTATTTTAACATATCTATATTGCCTCATGGGTTGCATTGAGAAAACAATGACTCTTGCACATTCAGTGATGCAAATTATTTGCTAAATTAAAAAAAAGTATAATGACATTGTTACAAACTAGTATGTGCTTTTAAACATCGATTCACTACCTTAGCATTTATTTTACGAAGCAAAAAAAAAAAAAGCCCCCAATTTTCTACCAGTGGTGCGTGTTTGCACCACCAGTTGCAAATGTAGTCATTTTGCTGTACCCTTCCCTGGGTTGTCACAGGTGCAGTCTTCCCCCCACTCCGTAGCGACACCCCTAGTGACAGCAGCACTGCCACTGTCCACCTGAAGTCAGACTGAAGGCCTCAGCCTTAATGTGAGAACCGGAAGCATGTGCCTATATGTAAAGTAGACCTTTATTGGCATAGCAGACAAATACAAACATACACAAGGAGACAATAAATAAACAACTTGTTAGGTCATCCCCTAAGATCTTAAGATTTTAAGTTGGATTCTCGAGCTACATTGATCTTAATTATGTCCAACAAAAATTTGCCAAGGGCACTCAAGGAGTCCTCATCGGACCACTGTAGGATAGAACTGAGATAGGCTTCATCAGTAAGCCCAGGCTTTTGTTGTGGAAAAGAGGCAAAAAATTTATCCCTCGAGACCGAATGAAGTGGACAATGAAAGAAGATGTGGGGTAGCATCTCTACGGCATTCATCGGACAGGGACATAATCTATCATTAAGAGGAATATTATTAAATCGGCCCGTTAACACCGCTGATGGAATTGAGTTACAACGGGCCAAAGATATCGCCCTTCTAACTTCAGAATTATGCAGTAGGGAAATATAAGCAGGCTGCCTGCCCACCACCAAGGAAAGATTCCAATGCAAAGGAGAGCAGGATCTATTTGCAGCTCTTAATCGATCTTGTGAATTGATGTCAGCCAACCTTTGTCTGACAATTCTTAGGGCGGCCTGAAATGAGAGAGTCCCTAAAGTGTCCGGATCTAACCCGATCTGTTTGATCTTCCTAAGCCAGCCATCAGCAGGGGGACAGCGGTCTTTTTTGAGGTGGTATAATAAATTTGTTTGAGAGGTGTCAAAATACACCCTTAGCCAATACTTACAAGTCCTGTACCAGGCTACATCTTCGACTGAGAGTTGTCCCGTCTCGAGGCATAAGGCCTCATAGGGGACACAGTTTGGCAGAGCCATGATTCTTCTCAAAAAAACTGATTGAAAAGTTTCTAATGATTTATGATAAGCTTTGATCCAAATAGGAATTCTGTATAGAGCTTGAGAAATAGATTTAGAATTGAATATTTTGAGGGCTGCCGGAATTAGACGGCCCCCTTTGTTATAGAAGAATCTGGTAATTGCCAATGAAGAGATTTTGGCAGTCGTTTGTACCATATGTCGATGGCCAGCCCAGGAGCTATTGGCTGAAAATAATAGGCCCAAATATTTAAAGGTCCTCACCTGTTCAATTTGATGTCCATTAAAGATCCAGTTATAAATTTTACGGGACTTAGAAAAAACCAGAATTTTTGACTTCTGATAATTAAGTTGAAGTTTGTTGACGGCCAGATAGTCCAAACATTTATTTATTAGTCTTTTAAGTCCCAACCGTGACCGCGAAATGAGTACTGCGTCATCGGCATATAGAAGAACCGGAATCTTACGGTCTCCAAGGATTGGAAAGTGGCCATCGACTGATGCTAATTCTGGAGCCAAGTCGTTTAAAAACAAATTAAACAAAGTCGGGGCAAGTGGGCAGCCTTGCTTAACTCCCTTGTTCGTAGGGATTTCCTCCGTAAGGCGGCCATCCCAGGAGCATCTTATTCTGCATGTGGTGGAAGAGTACAATTGTCTGATAGGATTTATCAGATGAAGAGGAATTCCAGCTCTTTCAAGCTTGGACCAGAGCAGCATCCTGTCTATGCTGTCAAAAGCAGCTTTTAAATCAAGGAATGCTACAAATAATTTTGAGTTAGCCTGGATGGAATATTTGTAGGCTAAATGGGACAGTACTGCACAATGGTCCAAGGTAGAATGGCCTGGTCTGAACCCGATTTGTTCGATGCCTAATATTTTGTTCTGGGTGATCCAGATATTAAGATGGATCAGAAGATAGTTGGCATACAACTTGCCTACTATCGACAATAGGCTAATTGGCCTATAGTTCTCAGGAAGACCAGGGTCCCCCTTTTTATATATAGGGGCAACAATGGCTTGCTTCCAGGATTCCGGAAGAATTCCGCTGGCAATGGCCGTCGTGAAAAGTTCTACCAGGATAGGGGCCCAGAAGTTGGGGTTGGATTTTAACCATTCCCCCATTATCATGTCAGGGCCAGCCGCTTTGCCTGTCTTAAGTGAGGCAATTAAAACCTTGATTTCTGAGGTTGACACAGGCGGCCAATTCGGAGTGGGAAATGATTCAGAAGCCTCAGCGGGCGAAGAGGCCAGGTCATCAAAGAAAAGGTTCGAAAAATGCAGTTTCCAATTATAGGAAGGAACTGCCTTGGGATCTTGTCCTTTGGTCTTGAAAGTCCCATTCACCAGAGCCCAAAAAGAGCAAGGGTTAAAATGAATCGTGGCCTGATAAAGTTTTTCCCATAGATCTTTCTCATATTTGTTCTTCTTTCTTTTAACTAAAGTATTCAGATAGAGGTTCAGGGAAAAATATTCTTTAAGCGCCTGCCGAGAATTTAATTGCCTGAACTTTTTAAAACAGGCTCTAGCCGCCCTCTTAGTTTGTTGGCATTCATAATCAAACCAGCTCAAGTTTCCCTGGCATGGATTAGATCGCAAGGCATTTGCGGGCAGCGCTAAATTAGATGTAATAGCCTCTATTAATTGGTTGTATAACCTTACCACTTCTGATGGGGAATTCTCCAAAAGGATGGAAGAGCAGAGAACAAGAATATTAGACTCCTCCAACAAGAGAGCCAATTTTGTCTGGGTTTGTTTGTCCCATCTAAATTTAGGGGGACAAACCTGTTCCTTGTCGGCCACAGTCATCTGAGCCTGGCTCTCAGGAGAACTACCCAAAGTAAGTTGAAGAGGAAGATGGTCACTCAACTTAAAGGCATCCACTGCAAAATCAGATATTCTGGTAAATAACGACGGGGAGACTAACACATAGTCGATCACACTACAGCCCACCTCGGAAACAAAGGTGAATTCCTTAGCCTGATCAAATAGGACAAGGCCATTAAGCCAAAGAAGGTTTTGTTGAATACTAAATTCGGCAAGGGAAATACCTGCAGCATTATATTTTTTATCTTTAGATGCTCTAGGCCAGCTGTAATAAGGGGGCAGCATAGACAACGAGCCTCCATTCAGTGTTTTTTCCAAGATTTCAAGGCTGTCTCCCACCCTAGAGTTGAAATCAGCCCCTATGATAAAATGGGCCAAAGGATATTTAGTAGACAATTCAACTACAGACAGTTCAAGGTGTTCCCACATCTGCAAAGCAATGCATTTATGGGAGTTCGGAGGAAAATAAATGTTCATAATCAGCAATAAAAGCTTATTAACTGAAACAAGGACAGCCAGGACACTACAGTTTTTTTGAGAGGACAATACCAACACAGGTTTCAGAGGACATTTCGTCAAGATCGCTAGACCGGCTGACATACGGCCATGCTTTTCCCTACGGAAGGCTGGTAGACTGAAAGTTTGGTAATCTGAGAGTGTTATTATCTTATCAGTCCAAGTCTCTTGGAGGCAGAGAATATCATATTGCCTTAAGTAATCGAGAAATTCCGGATCATGCTGTTTCTTGGCCCACCCCGCAACATTCCAGAACAAAAATTTCAAAATACCCTTATCAGGGAGGGCATCAGCTGGAAGCTGCCTCCTGCACCCTAGTCAAGGTCGAGTCATGGAAGAGATGAAATCCATTGGGCAAAGGTCAGGCAGTTCCTTGGGTGTATTATTAATTAAAAGTCCGTTCCCTACATCTTGTAGATGCTTCTCAAGGGTCCACTTCTCGGAAAGCAGGACCATGGAGGTGGGATTTTCTTGGGTTCCAGGCGTGAAAGTGTCTTTAGCTAAGGCCTCTGGTTCCTCACAATCAGGCCCTTTTTTACCTAACGTGGTAGGAGATGGAGCTGGCTTCAGGGAGGGATTATCCCTCTTATCCGTCCCCGCTTTGTCAGTCATACTGACAGGTTGAGAAAAGTGAATAGACTGTCCATTGAGAGGGGACTGGTGGATAGAAGCTGATCTGTGCCTATATGCCTTTATCCATTGTATAGAAGAGGGAATTTGGGCATGTGCAGCTCACCCTGGGAAAGGTTTCAAAAGTATCTGGCAACCCTACTTATCGGGAAGCAAGTCCCACCGAGTACAGTGTGGCTTATTCCAGAATAACTGTGCACTGTCTTTTGAGTCAACCTGGGTCAGGCTTAGCTGCCAACCGAGCTCTTTCACGGTCCACAGAGATGAACAAACTAGGGGAGGGATGAATGCACCCAGGTGTGGAAATCAGCGGGGGTTTAGATTCAGGAAGGTTTTGCAATAGGTGTGGCAAACAGAGGCTGAAGAATTGCCTGCTCAGATGCCTGCTTTATAAAAGGAAGAGGGAACACACAAATCAGAGGTCTGAGGAGAAGAAGTTGTGAGTCTTTCATCAGAGTTGCCTTTTTCTGCAGACACCGTCTCAGTATTGTCTGAGGCTTCTTGGTAAGTTCACCACTCGGTAAGTTTCTCAAATGCTTTCTAGTCTAGTTCACATCCGATGGCTGAAAGAAGGCTAGTATAGGGACATAAATGCTGCTATAGCCCCCAGAACTGGGGAATAGTTTGGGATATAAGCCCTACATGTGCTACTCCATAAACTTCATTTTCTCTCCAATGCCAGTTCCTTGGGGTAGCCTGATAAACAACTGGGACAGAGTGCCTGTACTTTTAACCATTGTATAGAAGAGGGAATTTGGACAGGTGCAGATTTTTAAACGCTTCCGTGATGAGCTGCACTCTGTCCCAGTTTATAACTGGTATTGAGATCCAGACTACCTTTTCCCTTGTGAAGTATCTGTGCCTTTAAAATAACTCAATAGGTCTTACTGATTTCAGGTAAGGTTTGGCTTCGCATCTAGACCCCTGCAAAGGTTGCACCATGCAGACCTTCTTGGGACTCTTCATCTGCTTTGTGCTCATCACTGCAGGTAAGGAAAGACTCGTGGCCAGCCTTCAGAATGTGCACACACGGAGGTCGTTTGGCTTTGCATTGATGGAAGATGGGACCGTGCTTGTGGTCTGTGCAAAACGGTCCACGCATCCTGAACATCTCAGTCCCCAGTCTAGAATCATGAGTCATTTCTAGGTTCTGGGTTGAAGTAAGAAGGATTTTGGGAGTCTGGGATGGGCCTAGTCACTACGATGCCCCTTGTTTTCAAAGACAAAACTGAGCACAGAAGAAGGAAGATGCTCACCAAGGGTCTGAAAAATTGCTATTCTCAGTCTGATTAGCTGGTTGCTCATTATGAGGGCTGGGTAGGAATTCTTTACTGTCATCCAAATTGGCTGTGGATGGCAGGTGGGTTTGTTTTTTGTTATTTTTGCCTGATGAGAGACGGATGGTGTGTTTAGTAGGTCTCATGTTTTTTGTTTGTTTTAAATGGTTACTTAGGTTTGATAGCTAAACCCAACCCATGTCTGGAGACTTCACTGAGGGTGGGGGTACAAGGGTAACAGAAAGCCAGAAGCAGGGGAGTGGCAGCAGGATGCAGGTATCTTGTTGTCTCGTGTGCTCCCTGAGGCATCTGGTGGGCCACTGTGAGGTACAGGAAGCTGGACTAAATGGGCCTTTGGCCTGATCCAGCGGGATTCTTCTTATGTTCCTAAGGCCCAGACTGGGTTGCAAGTTCTTCTAGCTCCCCAGAGACAGGATAGCAAATTCTGTTTTATTTACTTCATGTTTGCCTCAGAATTTTACCTCAGAAATTTACCCCAGATACAAGGGAGTGGCAATGAGATGCAGGCATCTTGTTGTCTTGTGTGCTCCCTGAGGCATCTGGTGGGCCACTGTGAGATGTAGGAAGCTGCACTAGATGGGCCTTGGCCTGATCCAGTGCGGCTGTTCCTTTGTTTCTATGAAAAATGATGCCCACCTCTTGTAAAGTGGTCCATTCTCATATCTCAGATCATTCCTTGAACAGGATTGTGGGAGCTGGCCATCCATCTGAGATGTTGCTGTTGGACGTTGACCCTTTTCAGAAGTTTACCCTCTTCGTATTCAGTGGATGCAGGGCAGGGGGCAGGGTTTGCCTCAGAATTTTACCTCAGAAATTTACCCCAGAATGCCAGATACAAGGGAGTGGCAATGAGATGCAGGCATCTGGTTGTCTTGTGTGTTCCCTGAGGGTCATGCCCTCAGCTGTCCCCACATTCAGCCCTTCTCCACTAAGGACAGTGCTGAACTCACGGAAGATTCCACCACTTCATTTGGAACCACCCAGGGGAGAGTCACCTTGCCCCCAGAAAATGGTGTGAAACGTCTTGCTCTTCTTTTCTTTCCAGGCACTGCATTGGAGTGTGAAGTTTGCGGTGGCCTTGGCACCGGCTGTACTGGGAATCTGGAGACCTGTGAAAGTGACAAAGACACCTGTGTCATCGTTTTGTCTGTCAACACGCTGGGTGAGTGAGGGGGACCCCGAGGAAGTCTGTCCTTGTGAATGGCAGATTCAAACATAGCCCTAGGGCAAGCTGAGGCAGCCAAGGCTGGCCAATCCAGGAGGCCAACTAAAGCAGTTGCCTCAGGCACAGACGGCGTGGGGGAGAGTAGAGTGGTGGACTAGAGTGTCGGAGGAGCAGAAGCCGCCCACCTCTGCCCACCTGCTTGCTTCCGCTGCTGCTGTTCCTCTTACTGTGCCCTGGATTGGAAAAGGAAGAGGGGCGGAGCAGAAGTGTGGAGTAGAGTAGAGTGGTGGGCTAGAGTGTCGGAAGAGCAGAAGCGACCTCAGCACCAGGGGGCAACATTTGACATGGTGCCTCAGGTACCAGGAGGTCTTGGGCATCTGATATCCTCATGCCTAATTTTGTACGTCTCAATCATGTCAGCTCTCGGGTGCCTTTTTTTCTAGAGACCAAAGAGCCCCAAACGCTGCAGCCTTTCCTCATAAGGGAGGTTCCCCAGTCCAGTCGTCATTTTGGTCCATCTCCTTTGCACATTTTTGTTTTAATTTCCGTGGTGTCCTTTTCGAGATATGGCAACCAGGACTGTACACAGTCCTCCAGATGCAGCCTTGCCATCCATTTGTGCAGTGGCAAAACAGAGAACGGACGTGATTTCTCTGTCTCTGGTGCCAACTTGCAAAGGCTGCCAATAATGGATGAGGCGACTGCATCGTCCGATCACCCTCCTTCTCCTTTGCTCCTCTGCAGTTGACACCCCAATAGAGAGCGTCGCGAAGGCCTGCGGATTCTCCAGCGGCTGCCGATACGGACCAAAGTATTTAAACTTCGGGCAAGGAAAAGGACTACGGTCGTCCACCACCTGTTGTGTGGGAGAGGCCTGCAGAAGGGTAACTCCACAACGTAAGTTATTATTGCAAACAAGGGCTTCTGTGCAACCCTCAAAGTTGCACCAC
>JAJKFI010000022.1:9369265-9404639 GCA_029204185.1 Lerista edwardsae
AATAATAATAATAATAATAATAATAATAATAATAATAATAATAATAATAATAATAATACTTGGATTTATATACCGCCTTTCTTAGGTCACCAGATTTCTCTAATGACTATAACTCAAGGCGGTTTACATAGGCAGACTTTATTCAGAAACCCGAAGGTTTTTACAATTTTTACAGAAATGTTCTATCTTTCAAGAACTACACACATACAGATGGATCTTTCTGGATTTAGTCCTTCTTTCTGGCCACCCGTTAGTCTTCTTGCTGGCTGATAAACGGCTTCCCTGCTCCCACCAGAGAAGCGGCTGAACTTCGGCACAACTCCCCCTCACACAAGGCAGCCGAAGCTCAGCTGTTAATCAGCCACAATCAACGAGGTCTGCCGCTCACAGAGACTTCCGGCTGTCCCGAACTGGCGACCTTCAGATCTTCAGATCTTATCTTTAGGCAAACGGAGGCATTAACCCTCTCGACTAAATCTTCTGCCCTAGACAATGGTGTGTCTTGTGCAATTGTAGACTCTCTCCTAATTGGAAGATTTGAAGGCTTGATGACCACATGTCAGAGATGTTGTAGTAGGTACCAGCACAGAGCAAGAGCTTGGACTAGATCAGGAGTGTCAGATATAAGGCCCGCAGGCCAGATTCGGCCCCCAGAAGCCCAAAGTCACCTAGGAAGCTTCATGGCTGAGCTGGGATGTGAACCTGGGTCTTACAGGTCTAAGCCCAGCTCCCAAACGACCACACCACCCTTGTTTGGATTGATTTCAGTGCCTCCAGCCACACGCAACGGGAAGCGGTGCTCAGCCTGTTACGTCACGTCATCCAGCCACTGGTGCGATAAGAGTGAGACGGTGGACTGTGTTGGACCTGAAGATCACTGTTTGGATATGACAATGAGAATGACTTACGGTAATTTGAATGACTTCATGCCTTCCATGCCAGGGAGGGAATCAATGTCATATATTTACTTCCGGTTAGCCTTATGGGAAAAGGAAGTGGCATAGCTAAGCCATAGAGGCAAAGAAGATGTTGTAGTCCCCTCCCCCACCCCAACGACATGAAATTTAATTTAGTAAATCAGTGGTTCTTGAACCTTTTAGCCAGGGACCCACTTTTTAGAACGGCGCTCCTGTTGGAACCCACCAGAAGTGACATCCTTTACCTGGAAGTGATGTCATAGCCCGGAGTCACATTATCAAGCAGGAAATGCTGTCTTCATAATGTAATCTTTTTTTTTTTCCCTTCCAAAAGCATTCCCTTCTTCATTTGACTGGCTCACTTCACATTCCACATGCATGTCCGTTATGAACAGATTAGGCTAAATATGCTACAGCAGTGCTGTTCAAAGTCAGGACCCACTTGGTGGGTCGTTACATGATGTCAGGTGGGTCGCGAAAAACTGGGAGCAACCATCTTGGACACTGCAGACCTTACTCTTGTTATATTCCTTTTGTGAGTGTTAACAGTTTGAATTTTCAAGTGAGGGTTTTTTTTTAAAAAAATTGTTTTTAGTTCACCGCTTTTACATCATATTTTGTCTTCCTCTTGCTTTCTGTCAGGGATGTTTCATGGGAGTTCAATTGCTGCAGTCCAAGAATGCCTATTTGCATTTCAGGAGTGTCATTTTATTATGTTACAATGATGCTGCTTGTCACATCCTGCCATAAGTTTGACTACCACTGCGCTGCAGAGCAGGGACTTGGTGGAAATGGGAGTGCTTTGCTATAGTGTGTATAGGTTAATATAGGATACTGTGGGGTGTGATTGTCCAGGCTCCCTAATAGGTTAATTAGTGGGTCCCTAATAGGCTAACCCACTATAGGAATTATGACATTATACAGTACTTGTGAGTAGAGAAGATTTTGGAGATTTTTGTTGACTTGCCATGTCATCTTCTGTACCCAGGAACTGTCACTAACACCATCGTTCAGAAAGGCTGCGTCAGCAAATCAATTTGTGAAGAGTTACCAATTTATGAGGCAATTACGCCCAGGGTCAAGGTCACCAAGGCGGAATGCAAACCAGCTCCCACTGCTTCGCCCTGAGTCTTGAGGGACTCCTCCTGGCCAAGATGCACTCTCGGCCCGTGATGCGTGCTTTGTGATTCCAGCCTCGGCCTCAAGCCTTTCTCCCGCTTCGCTCTGACCTTCTCTGAATCCATTTCTTACTCCTGCAAGGAGCTGCTGTCCTCATTGAGTGAAACCAATAAAAGCTAGCTCAGATGCACCCAGAATGCAAAGGTGTTCCTTTCTGCCATCAGGCTGACTTAATGGGGAGTTCTGTTGTAGTGCTGTTTTGAGTGGGGGCGCTAGAGGAACATCACTTTGGCCTGATCCAGCGGGGCTCTTCTTATGTCCTTAACTTGCATAAGCAAAAACCAAAGAGTGGCATACATTTTATCGAGATCCAGGCTTCAAATTTCCTTGCATGTATTCATGGCCCACCCTGAAAAAAACAGTGCGATGGAGTTAAAAAAACAAAACGTGTATTGACATTTTTTTCAAAAGCAAATATGTAGTTTGTATACATAAAGTTTATCTCACTAACCCCATTTTTTAAAAACAAGAAAAGAAAAGAAGCAGGCCTTTAGAGATTTTTAACTATTGCCAATCACAGTTAAGTGTCGAAATAAAACAATGTCAAAATAGTTTCAAGTTTGGGCAAATGGGAGACAAAGGTTAATCTCAGGTCATTTTTAGGGTGCTGTTGCTCTCCACCCCTTGACGGCTGGGCTCTGCCCCAGTACTGGATCCACCCCCATTTTTCAAGGGTCTGTAAACTTGGGGCTTCCCCAGGCCCTTCTTCAAAAATCTGACATTTCTCTGGATGCCTGCAACCTGGCAGCCTTAACAGAGCCGCTCTCGAAAGGATTTAAAGTGCTCAGATTTTGCTTATCACCACGCCGAACAAAAGCATGTTTACTTCAAGAGAAAGGGCAAACGTTTCTCAAGCCTTTCCATGACTAAGGCATTGTGTGCTTCTTCTGTGTTCATGCATTACTCCTTCTTAGCACCCAAGTTACCTCCTAGGCATGAAACACAGGACCTGGTAGGTGTCAGGTGACAAATGATAAAACCAGAGGAGCCCAAAGCCTTACAATCAACTTGTTCCCTCTTTCGTTGAATGGACATTGATGGGCAGCCAGTGGTTTTCCATGCCCCTGATAGTGTCACAGTCCAACCAGCATTGCCCCAATGTCCAGACATTCTACCACACACCAGCTGATGCTCTGTCAGATGTGTGAATATCAGCAGAGCCTCTGGGTGGAATTCATCAGGGGGCAGTGATGTCATGCAGGGGGAATGTGGGAGAACTCAGTTCCACTAGTTAAAATTAGGGCTGACTCCGCCCACTTCACTCTCCCTCCTCCCCCCTCCCAATTCCTCTGCAAAGAGCTTTTCTTCTTGGTTGGCCGGCACTCAGAGGGTTAAAAGGAGCGACTCCGGATTCCTAGGGGGGCGAAGGCAGTGATGTCATTCAGGGGGAACGGACCAGAATGGGCTTTCCGGATCCTAACGGGTTCCGTGGCTGGTTCCGGGTTCCCGACAAGTGCCAATCAAAGTGAGTTCCTGTTCCTAAATCATTTGAATGACACCACTGTCAGGGGGTATGAAGTTTCTTTTGGGCCCCATACCTATTGGATCACAACTTCACTGGGGGCGCAATCCTGACCAACTTTCCAGCATGGATATAGCTGTGCCAATGGGGCATGTGCTGCACCCTGCAGTTGTGGGGGGGGGGCAGTCACGAAAGCCTCCACTAGGTAGGAGAATGTTCCCTTATCTCTGAGCTGCATTACCCCGGTGCTGGAAAGTTGGTTAGGATTGCACCCTGGATCACTGGATCGTAATTTCTATGAGGTAGGCCTGCACAATCATGGGACGTGGTGATGCAGCGGGTTAAACCGCTGCTGCTGGGCTTTCCGGCCGGAAGGTTGGGAGTTCAAGACTGCGCAACGGAGTGAGCTCCCGTCGCTTGTCCCAGCTCCTGCCAACCTAGCAGTTCGAAAGCACCTAAATGCAAGTAGATAAATAGGGACCACTTCGGTGGGAAGGGAACAGCGTTCCATGCACCTCGGCGTAGAGTCATGCCGGCCACATGACCACGGAAGCTTGTCCTCGGACAAAACGCTGGCTCTACAGGCTTTGAAATGGAGCTGAGCACTGCCCCTTACAGTCAGTCACGACCAGTGGTGTCATTCAAATGATTTAGGAACAGGAACTCACTTTTGATTGGCACTTGTCGGGAACCCGGAACCAGCCACGGAGCCCGTTAGGATCCGGAACGCCCGTTCTGGTCCGTTCCCCCTGAATGACATCACTGGTCACAACTAGACCATTCAGTCATGAGGAAACCTTTACCTTTACTTTTAGGCCTGCACAAAATGTGAATAAGAGCCTTCGTACAAACATCCATGTAAAGATTTTCAGAGATCTGAAGAAGTTTCCAGCTCTTTTGTCTCCCAGGCCTACTTTTTTCCTTTACTCTGGGCCCAGTTACGATTTACACCCTGCAACTCCACTCTCGTGGGCTCTGGTGAGACCCATAAATGTAAGATCCCAGGAAATATTTGAGCCATGTCCTTTGGCTCCTGGGCTTCCTTCTTGACCCTAGGCCTGGCTACAATATACCCCCTGCACCGCTCTTTCATGAGCCCTGGCTAAGAGAAATAAGTGTGGGGTAAGTGGGTGTGATTGTGCACCCTCCTCCAGACATTCCCAGCATGTCTGGAGGAGATGGTTGGAAAGAACCTCAACCCAATGCCAACATATTCTATTGAAGTCACGAACAGGTTGAAAACACGCCTTCCGTAGGAGCGCAGTAGACACCTGCCCAGCCAGGTTCCCCCTTTCCATGGTATTGGCGAGTACCACCCCCTTCTCAAATTTGCCTATTGTCTAGGCCAGACTGTGATATACCTCAAGGTCATCTTGCAGAAACTGACCTCTAGATGTCAGTTTCGGGGACCTCCCCCTCTCCAGGGGGTGGAAAATGGAAAGAATGGAGAAGGAAGTCCTTTCTCTAGTGGGAAGGGCAGGGGAGTGCGACGTTGCCATGGCAACTCACTCTACCCCCCCCCAAATATCAGAGGTCTCCCACTCATTAAAATGCCATTGAAGTATACTTAAAGGATTCTGACTTCTTTCCTTTCCTTCTTTCTTTCTTTTGTCCCTCCGGAAAGGTCAGATTCATATCGGCAGCAGATAAGATTAGTTGGGCCATGCCAGTTCTTTGTTCTAGAGAACAAGGAATCTAGTTGAAAGGAAATAAGGGGGAAAAAAACTTGTTCTTTTTTAATTAATTAGCAAGCTAGAATGGAAAAAAAAGAACACAGATTTGGACAATTAAAAAAAATCACTCCATGGCCCGATGCTAAACCATTGACATTGACTGTATAGTGTTTGCATGACACCTGTGCATGTGTACCCCATAAAAGGTGAATGGATCTTGCAACATGAAAGACATTGCAGAAGGAGCAATGAATGACCCGGGTTCATGCTCTCCAGAATAGAAGTCTGTAGCTCCCCTACAGTCCCCCCTTTATTACCTCCTTCCTCCTTTTAACTTTCAAAAGGTGATAAGAAGCCACAAGTGTCACCTCTCTCATTGGTGTTTGCCTTTGTGTCAAGCACTTGACTTTCTTTGTTTGCAGAAAGGGAAATAATTGAACGATTGAGAGAGAAACAGGAGAAGGGAACAAATTAGCACCTTTTATTGATGTTGGGGTTGGCAAAACACAATCATGATGGGTGTGTAATCAAAGAACTGCTTTATAAGGCAGAGACGGAGATCAGAAATCTAATTCAATCGGAACGGTGGTTCTCTGCAGTGGCAAAACAGCTTCTCTGTGGCCCCGAGGAACACTTGGTAAGACTCTCTGGCTCTGTCTACTGTAGGATGCTTCTTCTTGTGAGATACATTCTTCTCCAGTGCTCTTAAATATAAATGTTGTTGGATTTCAGAATTCATAGTGGTGGCAGGGAAACCCATGTTTGTTTGCAGTTACATGATCCTCTTTGAATATTGTTACAGACACTTTGATCTAGAAAATTTGTGCCATCCACAATCAATTCCCGTCAACATGCGGGTTCTACTGGAGGTGTTCCTTTTCTCTGTGCTTCTAAGGACAGGTAAGGAGAGACTGGTAACTTTTCCCTCTTGGAAAATGTTCAGTGGTATCTTGTCCAGACTGAGACCCGCAGGTTCAATAATTGGCAGGAGACCAGGACCATGGACAGCTCATTGTGAAGCTCGGCACATTTAGCCTGGAACTACAATATCCAATACATGATGTTGTCTCAACAGTGATGGAGCTCAAGTAGTCTATCAGGTTGATGTTTCTAGTTCCATCTCCTCTGAAGAACTATTTTTATTTAAAGGGACCTTACCCCTTTTCTCAGGTGTTAGCCCCAATAGAGCCTGCAGCTAGCCCTAGAGATAGTACATGGGTTAGGGTTGGGAGATGCCCCCTTGAAATGCTGAGAACTGGCCCTCAGAAGAAAGGGTTTGCCTTCCCAAGCTATAACTCCTAGGTCTTCTTCCACCCTGGGTGTCTCTGGCAAGATGGCTGTTTTAAGAGAGAGGCTCTGGTTGAACACACATACATAAATAGCTATAGAATGATAGGCTTGGCTCACGCACATCTAGTCCAACCCCCTGCCTGTATCAGGAAATCCTCCTAGAGCATCTCCAGTAGGTGCCTGTCAAGCCTCTGCTTGAAGATCTCCAGTGAGGGAGAATCTACCACCTCCCTTGGCAATCTGTTCCACTGTCAAACCGCCCTTACAGTCAGGAATTTCTTCCTGATATCCACCCAGAATCTCCTCTCTTACAGTTTGAACTAGTTCTACTCTCAGGGATGGCTGAGAACCTATTTGTTCCTCCTTCCATATGACATATGACAGCCCTTCAGGATTTTGATGAGCACCATCATATCCCCTCTCAGCATTCTCTTCTCCGAGCTAAACATATCAAGTTCTCCAGTCCCCTGATCATCCTTATTACTGTTCTCTGTTTAGCTCTGTTTCTGTTCCTTCCCTCTTCCAGGAACCTGTCTGGAATGTGAAGTATGTTCTGCCATTGGAAGCACTTGTACGGGCAGTATGGAAACTTGTGATGTTGGACAAGACACCTGTGCCGCCATCTTTTCTGAAAACTCTTTAGGTTGGTGAACAAAGTCCATCAGAGCAATAAAGCAGAAAGAAATAGGGCAAAACTAGTTCCACTCCCACCATTCGGACTGGGAAAATTGGCAGTGTGCACCTTCGTTTTCCAGTAGATGGACACAGATTTCTTCCTGTTTCAAATGTTGAACCACCATCACTTCTGATGTCTGTGGGCCCCCAGCTGGTGCTTGGAGGTCACTGTCAATTGCAAAGTGCATCAGGCCAGGCCAGACATCTGCATGAATTTTGAACCCAAACAAGTTTCAAATAAGTAAAGATTTTCAAAATGGCTTCACAATCACTTTGCGCCCATTTTGCACAGAGGGTTAAGCTGAGGGAGTAAGCTAGCTCTTTTGCAGGTGGGGAAAGTGGTGGTGTGTTTTGATGACGACTGACATGGCAATGTGGGGTGGGGGTGGGGGGCTTCCCAAGGGCAATGTTGCATCTCTCTTGAGCTGGGGGTTTCCATTTTTTTTTTTCTGGCACCAGGGCACATGTAAAGCACATTTGGACCACTCTCGGAGTCAGGGAGGATGGTGCATGTCTGTGTACTGGCCTCTCTGACTCCGAGAGTGGGCCAAACATACTTTAGGGTGTTCCTTGTGCCGGCTAAACTTTGCTGGCCTAACTCCAGGTTAGGATTGTGCTCTGGGAAACTGACTGCAGAAATAGACACCTAGGCAGTGATTTTCATCCCATTACCCTCCCTCTCCAAAATTTGCACTGAAATTTCTCCAAGGAGACCTTTCAGCTCAGCTTCACAGGTAGCCCAAACCTAGCTAAATCCTGCACAGCAAGGTGGCAGCCCCTGTGCCAGTTGAGCTGCATCCAATGGGGGATTTCAGGTGCTGGAGGTCTCCTTGGGGTTGACCCCTTGCCTCAAGGTACGCCCCAGCAGCCAGGTCAACTTGAACCTGTGCCAACTCTATAGCTGGTGCAAGTCCGTGTTGATCCGTGCAGGAGCATCAGGCCCAGGAAGAGAGGTTGGATACAGCACCACCGAACTCACTCCTCCGGGGGGCAATCCACCCACCCCTGCCCCCATCACCACCATCCCCTGCCCCGGCACTGGACATACCTGCACTGAGATTACCTGGCCTTCACGCCGGCACACCAGCTTCTCCTGCTGTTGCCAAACGCATTATGGCACTTTGGAGACGGCACGCTCAGATGGAATGCATGTCGCATCCGTTGCCCAGAATTGGGCCGTAAGTAAACTTCCTTCTTTGTCTCCTTCCTCCTTTGCAGCTGGAATGCCAATTCAGACCGTGGTGAAGAGCTGTGAAGCTTCCAGTGCCTGCAGCTCATCCCTACCCTATATGAATTTTGGACACGGGAAATATGTGCGAACCAGCATGTCCTGTTGTGTTGGGGATGCCTGCAAAACCGCCTCTCCTAACTGTAGGTATCTTTGATGTGCGGGTACCAGAATGTACCCTGTCGTCAAAAAGCTGCAAACTAACTGTGTTCACATCACCTTTTGCATTGTCCAACATGCTGACCGGCATCCTCTGTTTGGTTTCAGTTCCACCAGCAGCGACCGAGCCGAATGGGAAGCAATGCCCAGGGTGCTATTCTTTGTCTCCCTTTGGGTGTGAAGCCGAGACCGTGGAGTGTGCTGGAGCTGAGGACTTCTGCCTGGATATGGTGCAGGAAATGAAATACGGTAACTCTAGAGTTCTAGATTTGCACTGCAGAAAAACATAAGAACATAAGAAGAGCCCTGCTGGATCAGGCCAAAGGCCCATCTAGTCCAGCTTCCTGTATCTCACAGCGGCCCACCAGGTGCCCCAGGGAGGCATGAGACAACAAGATGCTTGCGTCCTGTTGCCACTCCCCCGCACCCAGTACTCTGAAGTAGCCCACCACCAATGTTACAGCCCATCATTGCCTATATCCCACGATGCACTTTTCTTCCAGAAATCTGTCCAATCCCGTCTTAAAGGCATCAAGACCACATGCCATCACCACCTCCTGTGGCAAAGAGTTCCACAGATTAACTACCCGCTGGGTCAAAAAGTACTTCCTTTTATCCGTTTTCACATAGTTGAAATGGCATCTGGTGCTGCTTTGCAAAATTTGTGAAAAAGCAAATTTGTGAAGTTAACAACAGCAGTGCCTTGCCCTTCCACCTAGTTAGACATTTAACGGTATAATATCAAAGCAGAGCCTTGCTGAGCTTGCACATTTATTTTGGCCGGTGAAAAAATGTAAGGAACTACCTATGAGTGCAATCCAGAGATGGGCTCGCGTACGTCCCTTGTGCTGGACCAGGAGCAGTGATGTCATCTGGTAATGAAGAACGGGAACGCTGGGCGGGACTTACGCGTGATTGGCAGCCCGTCTGTTCCGTTCCGCGGCTGCCCTGGCCTCGGGGGGGGCTGCCCCAGGTTGGCGCGCCCCACTGCTGCTCGCCCAGGCACCCGGCGCGCCCCCCACCTGTCCCCCCCGGCGAGCAGGCGCCCTGCCGAGGCCAGGGCAGCCACAGAACGGAACGGAACGGAACGGAACGGACGGGCAGCCAATCACGCGTAAGTCCCGCCCAGCATTCCCGTTCTTCATTACCAGATGACATCACTGACCAGGAGTGTTGCAAATGCACCATAAAGAACATTTGTGATGACTCAGGAGCAGGCCATGTGCTGGCCTCCCTGTACCACGACCTAATGCGGGAACCTGGACATTCCTCTTGCATGTCGTTTTGGGGTGGCATCTCCATGTTGACCCTCCCCGTCTCCATTCTCCTCTCCAGGGAAATTCGTCATACACACCACCATGAAAGGTTGTGCAACTGAGGCTGTGTGTGCAGCAAAAGAAGGGGAAGTAACCTCAGCAGGGGTCCATGTCAATATTATGAAAGCTGAATGCAAACCAGCATCTCTGGAGGCTTGAAGGACTCCTGGACCATTGCCTTCCTTCAGGACTGCTCCTTCTGATCAAGATCCTCTAGCAATCCCTCTCAGTGACGTCGCAGTGCCAACACCTCTCTGTTTGTGAGCTGAAAACCACTTTGGAGACATGATTCCCCCCCCCTTTGTTCTATCAAGGAATGGCCAATAAACCCCCGTTTTTTTAAAAGCAATGCAACAAAATCTCTGAATGACTTGATTGCTTGCAAACAGGGATATTCGGTTCTGTGCTTTGCACACTAAAAAGGCAGCGGGGGAATAGTGGTTAGAGTCATTAGGCCACCTTGCACATTTTGGGAATGCTGAGCTCCAGGTAAGTGCCGCCCCCCCCCAGTGGTATCCGTGTTAGGGAGCCCTCTGAGTGCAGGATTGCTTCTTTGTGGAATCATACATTATCATTCACTATTGGAAGGAATGCCTTTCATGTTGCCAGTTTCATTTCCAGAATGAGGTTCAAAACTATCACAGACTCACCGTCAGTTTTTAACCCAGTAACGATTCCGAGCGCAATCCTAACCTGGAGTTAGGCCGGGTCAGTTAAACCAGCAAAGTTTGGCTGGCACAAGGGACACCGTAAAGTGTGTTTAGACCACTCTCGGAGCCATGGAAGATGTTGCATGCCAATGTCCTGGCCTCTCTGACTCCAAGTGTGGTCCATTAAGCCTTGGTGACTACAATGGTGATTGGGCCAAGGAGCAGGTTGTTTAACCCTTGACACACATTGACATGGCAGATTCAACTGCTTCGCAACCCACCAAAAATTGAGTGGCTGGCAAAGTGAATCTTGTGTGTGTGTGTGTGTGTGTGTGTGTGTGTGTGTGTGTGTGTGGTGGGAGTCCTGATGCTAAAAACTTTGAGAACCACTGCACTAGATTCCAGGATGCCCAACAGAAGAACTTGGTGTCCATCCAGATAGAATACAATAGAACACCCCTCTTCCCTATCAAACCCAACCAACAGGACAACCTTTTATTTGCAGAGATTTGCCTTCGTTTTTATTTGCCTTAGTCAAAGAAGACCTCAAAGCCCCAAAGAGGTGAGGAATAGCTTTATGGGAAAGTGATGGAGGGGGATACATTGTGCCCAGTCTTGAGCCACGCGGTCCATGGCAGGCACACGAACAGCAGAGTTAGGAGCCCAGCGATACTGGAGAAGCAGGTCATCAGGTCATCATTCGAGGCGAGAAGGTGACTGCTTGGGGCTGGCCTCTTGGGGTTGGCCACTTGGGGCTGGCTGCTGGAAGGTGGCTTCCTTGCATGCAGCCTTGGTCATCCGGGAGCGAATCCCACTGATCTTCGCTTCCCCCAGGCTCAGGTCTGCACAAAGCCCCTTGGTGACACAGCCTTTCTGCACAGTCTTGAAGGCAATGGGCCCTGTGTATGGAAGTCAAGACAGAAAGTCAAAGAACACCATCGATTCCAATGACCTATGCCCTCTGTCTAGTCCAGTGGTGCCCAACCTGGGGGTCAGGACCCGCAAGGGGGGTCACGAACCGATTTTCTGGGGGCCACATAATGCTTGGGGCAACCATCTCAAAAAGCTGGCCACCACCACCTTGGAAGCTTCGTCTTGGCTAGGGAAAAGGCTTCCCCATTCAACGGCCACATTCAGTGGCTTGAGGCTGCGAGGGAAATCAGCCTTGTGATGGGCTCATCTTGGCCTGTGGGTATGCGGGCGATGAAGTCTCTCTCAGGTCTCCTTCCGAGTAGGCCCGTCACACCTTCCATTATGGCAACCTTCAATATGGTTGCTCAAAGCTGCACCAGCAAAATGGCTGGCGCACCTTTCGGCGACTTATGTAGAGCCAGCTGGAATGGGGGTTAGGATCCAACCAGTGTTGTCATGCAGCCGGAAAGCTGGGCGGGAGGAACGGGTGAGTGGCAGCCCGCCCGTTGTGTTCCGGTCCGTTTCGCTGTCCGGTCCGTTTCGCTGCGAAACGGACCGGAACGCAACGGGCGGGCTGCCGCTCACCCATTCCTCCCGCCCAGCGTTCCGGCTGCATGACAACGCAGGATCCAGCCCCTCCCTGGGCTGGGCTCCCATCACCCTGACTGACCTCTTCCCACCCTTCCCAGCCCTCCGAACTGGCTGAGATCAGCTCGCCTTACCCGGCGTTGGGTTCTGGTGCTGGCAGGGTGGCGCAAATCCTCATGCCGGCCTAGCCCACTCTGGAGTGGCGCAGGCATGACATTCCTAGGCTAGTGCAGGAGACATGTGCTGCGCCCTGAGATGAATACCTGCTGATGCTGCATAGCCCTGGGCTCAACATTGGGGAGCCCAGTAGACCTGGGCTCCTAAGACCAGCTGTCGCTCCCCTCCCCCTTTGGAAAGTGGCCCCAAAGAAACTTTGTCCTGCCCTGCTAAAATTCCTCTCGGATGCCCTGAAGTGAGCATGGATTCTAGCAAATGCTGGGGGGGGGGATGAATTCATACCGCAACATGAATGAATGGCAGGGACTTACCGTAAGTGACGCTGCCTTCCAGCTCAATGCAGTGATCCTCCAGCCCAAGACACTCCACCGTCTCATTCTCCGTGCAAGAGCGGAAAAAAACACTGAAGCAGGCAGGGCATTGTTTCCCGTTACGCTGGGTGTTATTCAGAGGCTTTGAGACTAGTCAGGAAAAAAAAAAGACAGGTAGGTGGATGAAGTCAGGGAAGAGTGTCATGCCGAGAATTTGTTGTTGTTCAGTCGCTAAGTCGTGTCCGACTCTTTGCGACCCCCTGGACCACAGCACGCCAGGCCTCCCTGTCCTCCACTAGCTTCCGGAGTTTGCCCAATTTCATGTTCATCACTTCGGTGACACTGTCTAACCATCTCATCCTCTGCCACCCCCTTCTCCTTTTGCCTTTAATCTTTCACAGCAGGAGGGTCTTTTCTAAAGAGTCCTGTCTTCTCATGAGGTGGCCAAAGTCTTTGAGCTTCAGCTTCAGGATTTGTCCTTCCAGGGAGCCATCAGGCTTGACTTCCTGGAGGATTGGATCTCCTTGCAGTCCAGGGGACTTTCAAGAGACTTCTCCAACACCATAATTCGAAAGCATCTATCATGCCAAGAATAAGAGCGCCCAAACAGTTCAGAATTAACTGTTATACTGTATTCAGAGGCAGCATGACCCAGAATGGCCCCTGATGCCACCTTAGGCCCACTGCCATGGCCCAATTCTACCAAAGCAACTACTCAAGAGGTTTCTTCAACTGCAAGACTTCTGGCTTGATTCAGAGGAACTGCACCAATGAAGGTACCCTAGCAACAGATATTGATATACAATAGATATACAGTGGGCTCTTAGTATCTGTGGGATACTTAGTATCTTAGTATCCGTTCCAGGATACCCCGCGGATAACAAATTCTGCGGATAATGAAATCCGTAGCTGGAGGGCCTCAAAGGACCTTCAGGATGCGACCTGAACCTGCCGGCGCAAACTAGAAGTGACTTCCAGCTGAGTCCAGGAGGTCCTCTAAAGGACTTCCATACTAAAAGTTGCGGATACTAAAGTCCGCGGATCTTGAAATCTGCGGATAAGGAAGCCCTATTGTATAAGCTTGGGCACAGAGGAAAAGCAGATAGAAATATTTCAAAATGAACAAAAGCACCGGTGGAGAATTTGTGGGAATGCTGAGAGCAGGAAAAGGGGGGGGGGGAATGGAAAGAGACTTACGTTCGGGAAGTGCTGTGTGGCAGGCATCTCCCTGGCAACAAGCAATTCCTGCCCTGATTGATATTTGCGACCCATAATCAATGTATTGTGTTTTATTGGTGCAGGCCTTGGAATATGCACAGGACTTAAGAATTGTTTTGGTTGCGTATCCATCTGAAGAGGGAGAAATGCAAAAAAGTATATTTATCGGATGAGCCATCCCCAAGAAATCTCATTGTATTTACGCAAATATCCCAAAATCCGGAAAACTCTGAAATCTGAACCACTTCCCATCTCAAACAGTTTGGATAAGGGAAACCTATACATTATGATCTGGGACCTTAGGCGGGCTGGCTCAGTCTGCCTCAAAGTAGAGCCGGCCCTCCCACTCCTTAGGTCAGGCTGACATGGAGTGCCTCTCACCCACCTACTGCAGAGTCAGTCACGATGACAGCACAAGTGTCTTTGCCATCTTCACAGGCCTCCATTTCGCCATGGCAGCTGGTACCCACGCTGGTACAAACCTCACATTCCAATGAAGTGCCTGGAGACGGAAAGGGAAAAACTCAACACACGGCATTGTGGGCCAGCAAACCCCCTCTCCCAGTGTTCACCATGGCAACGTAGCATAAAATTGCAACCCTGTGTCATGGTGGCTGTATGCAATGGAAGACAGGGCTCCCGTGCTTCCAATGGGCCTTCAGTATCCCCATGGGGGCCATTCCAGAATGCCCCACGGATACCGAAATCCATGGCACAGCACCACAAATCAGACCTGGAAGCCGCATTTGGACCTCTAGAGCAGTGCTGCACGAAGTGGGGGGGGGGGAGGTCCAGGGGACCATGTGGTCCCAGGCGGCAGAGGAGCAGGGGCGGCATCCCTGTGTAGGGCTAACCCGACCGAGGATGGGGGTTAGGATCCTGCTTACGTGCTGGGGACCGATCCCAACCCCTCCCCAGGCCAGTCCGTCCCTTTTGAAAATCCACCTTTTCCCTGAAGGCCTGTTGGGCATGATTCCCTAGGCCCATAATTACTGCAGCTAAATATGGGGAAGGGAGATGGCATATTCTCTGTTTTCTTTTCCCCTTCCTCTGATGCATGCCTTGTCCCCATGCCTAAATTGTTAGGGGCAGGAAACCCCTTGGTACAGGAACGTGGACTGGTGTCATCATCTTTCTCTAGCTTGAAGGAGCTATCCTGGCTTGCACACCGAAGGCACAACAGATTGCACCACTGTGCATGCATGCACGAACACACACACACACACACACACACACACACACACACACACACACACATGCAGAGTGATCACGAGCCCCTCTTTTACCTGTATTTACAAGCACAAAGCAGATGACGAGTCCCAACAGGGTCTGCATGTTGATGAGAAATCTGAAATGAAATAATACCTATAATGCGGCATATTGAAAGTTTAATGTATACATTTAGCAAGCTTCAGTACTTTGGAGGAGAGCTTTCCAGTTTAACCAACATAAGTCAGATGATGAGTAGCCCCAGATATCCTATGAAATCCTGCTTTAGGGCACAATCCTAACCTGGAGTTAGGCCGGCACAGATAGATCATCAAAGTTTGGCCAGCACAAGGGCCACTATAAAGCGTGTTTGGACCACTCTCTGTCAGCCTATGTGGACCCCTGAAGTTCAGAAGCAGCGTGCTACTGAATATTGATTGCAAGTTGTAGACTTACCAAGACTTCTCAAGTTCTCCTGAGCTGGTGTTTGTGGGAAGAGGCAACTCCAGCAAAAGTCCACACGTGATATTCTCTCTTCTGTGACACAACCATTCTCCTTTGCTCCTTTATAAAGAAGAAATCTGAGCCAATTTTTTTTAAAGTTCCCTCTTTGTTTTGAATTATTTTCCTTCAGATTCTGCACCCATTTGATTTCACTTCCCTGTTTGTGTGTGTGTGTGTGTGTGTGTGTGTGTGTGTGTGTTTTGCAGCTGTGAAACACAACTAGATGGAATGTATCTATAAATGAAAAGCCAAGAGGTCCAGCTATTAATAAGTTTAAGATGTAATGTAAGATAAACAGAAAATACTTTTAAAAACTTTTAAACAAAATACTGTACTTTTATACCCCTGCAGGTAATTAATCTGTGGAACTCCTTGCCACAGGAAGTAAGAGGGGGCACATCAATTGGTAAGAGGGGGCAGCATTTGGGGTGCTGCCTCAGGTGTCCGGGGGTGGGGGTGTCCTTTAGCCTGCTCTGAACTAGCTTGTCCTTAACACAAAGCCACACACAGTTCAAGCTAGCTGCAAAAAAAAAAATCTATTTTTGTTGAGAACAGTAAGTGCTGAAATCAAATCCAGGCAAATTCCGCTAGGCTCAGCAGGATGTGGCTGTTTCTCAATTAAGCCTGCATTGTGCAAGCAAAAAAACCCTACAACCGCCCTTATCAGTTGGTTAAATCAACATGTCATGAAAAGGCACGCGGGCACACAAAGGTCTACATATTCTGTATCCATGCTCCTGGGAAGATGGGGGCCGCCATCTTGGATCACCTCAGATCTCGCCAGCGCCCAGGCAAGCCAGAAAGAAGAGGCCAAGGGGTCATTCTGTGGCACCCCTGTGAGTTTGCCAAGGCACCCTGAGGTGTTGCAGCCCCTGGTTTGGAAGCCATTGTGATAGCAAGAAGGGTTTGCCACAAATCTGTCGACGCGATAAGACGGGCTGCTTCTCAATGGCAGGCAGGCGCAGAAAGCAATGGCTAAACTGTGTGACTCACTTGCTCATGCAAATCCACCCTAATGAAAGAAGGACGGACTCTGACATTGGTTTGAAAAAAAAAGTCACATTTGGCCTACTGCATTTTTATTCCTTCCTTACGCCACCTCCCTGGTTAAGCGGTGCAAGGTCATCTGCAGTGCTCGTAAACACGCATAACTGCCACCAGAAATTTGTGACATCTCCTATTGTTGCCAGTACACTGAGGGACAGAAGGATTGTCCTAGTCACTGTTACTCCACAGAAAGGGGAAAAAAAATCCTCTATCCCAGCGGTCTCCAGACTCCGGCCTGCGGGCCAGATCAGTGCCGGATGAGTGGCACTTCCTGTTCCACCGGGGAGTGAGGTTACAACCGCGTACAGTTGGGAGACGACTGCTCTATCTTGTCAGAACTTGGGGGCTTCTTCCCTTCATTCCAAGGGGCAACCAGCCGCACACCTCCAGAAGGAAGCTCACCAGGAATTGGATTCAAATGCTTCTGGCCTTCTCCACCATTGTGACCGCTTTGAAAAGACATGAGCCACAAGGTTAAGTCCCGTGACCGTCAACCAGGAAAGAGGAACTGGAAAAAACAATCAGAAACACCTCCTTTTTTTTTTTTTAATAGTTTACCATTCCTTCTTCTGCACAAGGCAATAAAGTAAATGCAAGGCCCTGAATCGTCATCCATACAGGCCCAATCCAGTCTGGGGTAGTTAATGTTTGTCCTCTGTTTATATAGCTGGTTTTGGTCATGAGAAAGGCGAAAAGAGGGTGTGAGTGTCGTGCTACTGTCCTGAATCCAGATCTATGCCCATTTCCTTCTCATTGGAAGTGTGAATGATTCCTTTAAATCATCATCATCATCATCATAAACCTCCATTCCAGAGAAGGGAAAGTGCTTAAATTGGCATCTACCGAACCTCAGATTTGTTTCTGAAATCAAGAACAGTAGCATACAAAGAGGGGGTTGGGGGGGGGGGCTAGCTCCAGGTGCCAGGCTGCAAGGGGGTGTCTGAGAGGTGATGTTTATACTTTTTTTCCCCAAGAAGAAACCCAAATTTTGGGGAGTTGGGGTTGCCAAAGGACCTTGTTACGACACTAATCCAGGAGGTTGTAAGGAGGAAGGGTGGGTTGTTTCTGAATCATTTTGAGCCCAGACTCAGCCAGCTTTTCCTTCTCTAAACATTTTCTAGTCAGCTGATCTACAGAAGATTTCCCTGAGGCATCTGGTGGGCAACTATGAGATACAGGAAGCTGGACTAGATGGGCCTTTGGCCTGATCCAGTGGGGCTGTTCCTCTGAGTACGTCTGAAGAGGAGAGAGCATCTGGTCCTGGTGGCTGTCTGTCAAAGAGAAATGCTGTGGAGAATCTTGACTAGCCACCAGTGTGTTTGCCTCAGAATTTACCTCAGAATGCCAGGAGCAAGGGAGTGGCAACAGGATGCAGGCAGCCTGTTTGCTCCCTGAGGCATCTGGTGGGCCACTGTGAGATACAGGAAGCTGAACTAGATGGGCCCTTGGCCTGATCCAATGGGGCTGCCTCCCCTCAGACAGAATAGCAAATTCTATATTATTTGTTTACCTGTATTATATGTTTACCTCAGAATTTTAGCTCAGAAATTTACCTCAGAATGCCAGATACAATGAGATGCAGGCATCTTGTTGTCTTGTGTGCTCCCTGAGGCATCTGGTGGGCCACTGTGAGATGCAGGAAGCTGGACTAGATGGGCCTTTGGCCTGATCCAGCGGGGCTCTTCTTATGTTCTTCAGAATAGTGCTATCTGCAGGGAGCGTGGAAGGCAGTGCTATGGAATGAGGCAGAGAACCTTGCCAATGCGCCACTTGATGCTCTGTAACGGTGAACCGTGACCATGGTTACAGAACATCTGAAGAGGCCTGTTGAAAAGCAGTATTGCTAGAATGTTTGCATGGGTGGGCGTTCTGTGGCGGTCTCTCAGGCCTATGAATGAGGGTCACCCTGTTATCTGTCCCCTCTCTACTCCACAGGCAGTTGGTTCATCCAGTGGGATCGCGTAAGAAGACCTGAAACTAGAAACTGCCACCATGGGAGCGCACCAGAGGAGAAGCCTATGCTGAACTGTGGGTATCTTCTAAGGTTAGGCCAAGATAAGGTGGCTGTGGCTGAAGTGGAGCACCCCGTCAGTTGTGACCAAGGCCTCTGAGAGGGGGCACGACATTTGTTTTGGGCCCCCAATTGGGAGTGTAAAGTTTCTATAGAGCCCTTTCCCCCTTTCCTTGGGTCATAATTTCCTTCCTTCCTTCCTCCACAGGGTGGGCAGAGAGCCAGCACTCAACGTTCTTGTGCCATTGCAATATGACAAACGGTGTTGGCCAACATCCACTCACCTACGCAGGGACTACCAGCCATGGATCTTCTTGCTGTCTGCTGGCTACAGGCAGGGGTTTTACTCTTCCTAGTAAGGAAAGGTAAGCATGATAAAATAGTGGTGGCAAGATATTTTCAAGTGGGAGGAGATAATTGACTTTGAGAGACATTGACTTTGAGAAGTTTGTGTATTGTGTATTTGTTCCGGTTGTGAGCTGCAGCACATTGATGTCCCATGTATGTTCCACAGGTATGCCCCCGGCGCTTGGGGGAAGGTCATATCTTATTAGGGCCATTGGGGGGTGAGCCCCCACAGGAGTGTGCCACCCTGTCAATTTTCATAAAAAACTGATAGTGTGCCTTGACAATTTTAGAGTGCAATCCTAACCTGGAATTAGGCTGGCACAAGTTAGGCCAGCAAAGTTTGGCTGGCACAAGGGCCACAGATATGCACCATCCTCTCTGACTCCAAGAGCAGTCCAAACATACTCTACGGCGTCCCTTGTGTTGGCCAAACTTTGCTGGTCTAACTGTGCCTGCCTAACTCTAAGTTAGGATTGCCCTCTTAGTGTCTCATCAGTGTGCTGTGAGATGCAGAAAAGTTGAAAATTGCCGGGTTAACCAAAAGCAAAAAGAAATACGCAGTATTTCTGCAGCATTTGGGGCTCTTCAGCCTAGAAAAAAGGTGCCTGAGGGGGGACATGATTGAGACATACAAAACTATGCACGGAAGGGATAGAGTCGATAGAGGGATGCTCTTTTCCCTCTCTCAAAACACCAGAACCAGGGAGCATCCGCTAAAACTGAGGGTTGGGAGAGTTAAAACAAATAAAAAGAAGTACTTTTTTACCCAGCGGGTAGTTAATCTGTGGAACTCTTTGCCACAGGAGGTGGTGATGGCATCTGGTCTAGATGCCTTTAAGAGGGATTTCTGGAAGAAAAGTCAATCGTGGGCAACAGGCCATGATGGATTGTGCAACCTCCTTACATTAGTAGTAGGCTATTTCGGAGTACCAGGTGCAAGGGAGTGGCAACAGGATGCAAGCATCTTGTTGTCTCATGCCTCCCTGGGGCACCTGGTGGGCCGCTGTGAGATACAGGAAGCTGGACTAGATGGGCCTTTCTAGCAGCAGGGCACTTCTTATGTTCTTACGTAGTAGTAAGAAAATCCATTTCCGTAGACGTGGGCACACATCTGCCACATTAAACAGACAACAGCAGGCCTGCAGAAGCCCTCCAAATTTTTTGTGATGTGTGCTTCTGTTTACTCTTGGGCAGGAGTGCTTAAGGCCAAGTGGCAGCTTGGGAACATGAATTAATTCGAATTAATATTAAGCAGTTGGGATCATGGAGCGGCTGGTCCGGATTCTGTGGCAGCCTGTGTAAATCTGGCAAAGAAAAAGTCAGTGAATGTGGTTGGTGTCTCTTCTTGTTCTCTGCTTCTAGCGGCGTCCTTGGATTGTGAGATTTGTCAAGCCGTTAAGGAACAAGGCTCATGTGAGGGTCCTAGGCGCACTTGCCCCCCAGTCTTTGACACATGTGGTATTGTTGTTATGGAAGGTAAAAAGGGTAAGTGCAAAAGACGGATCGTGGTGGGGCAAGTTCCATCATTCCTGCCAATGACTTCCAAGCCTCTCGGACTCTCGGAATCAGGGAGGAAGATGCACGTTTTGTGTGATGGCCTCTCTGACTCCAAGAGTGGTCCAAACATACTTGACGGTGTCCCTTGTGGCGGCCAAACTTTGCTGGCCTCACTGTGCCAGCCTAACTCCAGGTTAGGACTGCACCCTTAGTGTCATAAGAACATCAGATGTTTGCCTGCCCCAAGCTGCCTCTCCGACTCAAAGTCCTTGCCTCTTTTCCTTCCCTGCAGGATTTAATGGCGTTGACAAGATTTGCACCCACTCCAGAGCGTGCGTCCAAGGCCTCACCCGTATTAACGTGGGAAAGGACATTGCGGTGTGGAACGTGCTTGCTTGCTGCTTGGGGGATGATTGCAAGTTCAGGAGACCTTCTTGTATGTGGTGTGGGTGTGTCTTTCCTCCTCCTACCACCATCAGCTGAATCAGATTCTCCAACGTCCCATTAGCCTAAAAAAAAAAAAAACAATATAGGATGGTTCATGAGTACCAAGATCTGGTGCAATGGATGTTTAGGCTGCAAAATGATGCCTGGCTATGCAGCCCATACAGTTGAACACACAAGACAACAAGATCCCTGAATCCAGAGGCAGATCTAAGAGAGGGCAAAGCTCTAAGTTTTGCAAGAAGCCTTACCTTGCAGTGGAAATCACTCCTCTCCTGCACCGTTCTAGCCAATCCTCACAGGGAAAAGCAACATCTTGGCATTGCTTACTGGCTACAGCAGCAAGGGAGAGGAGGGATTTACATGACAGGGTAAGGCTTCTTGCAACACTTAGAGCTTTGCCCTTCCTGTAGATCCACCTCTGCCTGCATCCTGTTGCCACTCCTTTGCATCTGGCATTCAGAAACAGTCCACCTCTCAAACCGGGAGGTTGCATTCACCCATCATGGCTTGGAGCCTGTGATGCACTTTTCTTCCATCCATTGGTCCAATCCCCTTTCAAAGGTATCTAGGCTAGGCGCCATCCCCGCATCCTGTGGCAAGGAGTTCCCCAGGTTAACGACAAGCTGGGTAAACACGCATTTTCTCTTGTCTGTTCAAGTGCTCCCGCCACTCAGTTAAAAAATGGGATGACTTAAATTTCAGGAGGTTGCAGTACACGTTACACTGGACTAACGGAAAGAAGGAGCTTCGGTGCCGGGTCTTCTGCAATTCTATTTTTTCTTTCTTCCGCTTTTGTATGTTGAGGAACATTTTGTTAATAAAACGTTTATAGAGAAAGAGGAAGAAGAGGAAGCTGAGACCTCTTGTGCCCTCAGCGGCAGGGGAGGTGGGGAGAGAGGAAGCACCTGTGCAAAGGAAGCATCAGACAGATGAGATCACCTTTGCTCAGGGGTGGACCTGAGGGGGGGACAAGGGGTGCAAATGCCTCAGGCGCTGGGCTGAGGGGCGGCAATGCAAGTCGCCACTACCCCCACCTGCCACCAGGCACGCTCTGAAGAGCCCCCCATCTCCTCTCAGAGGGTTGGGCAACCTTTTGGAGCAGCACAAGGCTGCTGGGGGCAACACCTGCCAGGGGGCACCCTTGGAGGTGTGCTCCAGGCCTCCGACCCTTCCAGGATCACCCCTGCCTTTGCTGTCCATGGGTGCTCCCTCCACCCCAAATCTCTCTCCTTTCTTGCAGTGCCGGACGTCGACACCACCCTCAACGGGAAGCACTGCCTGGCATCCCTTGTGGCAAAGCACCAGGAGTTCCAGGAAGAGCTCATTGGCTGTGGCGGAGATGAGGTTTACTGCTTCGAGCTGAGCGGAAATGCAACCACTCCAAGTAATTCCCCCAACTCTGGAACACCCTCCCCTTAGAATTGAGAACTGCTCCCTCTTTGTTTACATTTCGGCGGGGGCTGAAGACCTTTTTATTCCAAAAAGCTTTTAACTGTTGACAGGCTGGCTGGCTGGCTGGTTTGTGTATTTTTAGATTTTATGATCCACTGGGCGTGTTGTTTTTTAAATTGTGTCTGTTTTTAATTTTGTTAATTGTACTGTTTTTTACATTGTTTTTAATTGTTTTTTAATGTTAATTTTATATTGTACTTTTTTATACTGTAATTGCCGCCTTGAGTGCCTCCGGGCAAAAAGGCGGGGTAAAAATCAAATAAATAATAATAATAAAATAATAATTGATGTCAGACATCCCGGAGTCTGTAAGGCAGGGGTGTCAAACGTAAGGCCCGTGGGCTGGTTGTTTTACATATAAAATACTATAGTATTTATATACTATATACACACTATAAAAATATAGTATCCATATTCCTATACAAAAGGAATATAGCAGGAATCAGGTCTGCAGCTTCCAAAATGGCTGCTTCCAGCGATCCGCAACCAGCGGTGTCATCCGGCAATGAGCTGCCGGAACGCTAGGCGGGACTTACCGCCTGATTGGCTGCCCGTCCGTGATGTGTCGCTGCCTGCCCGCCCGCCCCTGGCTTCGGAGGGGGTGCCCGCTTGCCTGGGGGGGTGCACCGGGTGCCTGGGCAAGCAGCGGAGGGGCGCGCCAACCGGAGGGAGCCCGCGCGGCGGGCGGGCAGGCGGTGACACGTCACGGACAGCCTGTCAATCAAGCGGTACGTCTCACCTAGCGTTCCGGCAGCTCATTGCCGGATGACCCTACTGTCCGCAACCCACCTGACATCAGGCCGCGACCCACCTAGTGGGCCCCAACCCACAGCTTGAGAAACACTGCTCTAATGCCTGCTATTTATATCGCTAAGGTTTGCCCAGACCTCAGCTGTGAGCCTGGGGCCCCGTAAAAAAAGGCTCCCAATTGGGGCCCGCCCTGCTCCCATTTCTGATTGCCGACTCTTTCCGTTCTCCCCGCAGCCGGAGCAAGCTCGGAGATCAAGATGAAAGGCTGCACGACCCAGGCCGTCTGCGAGCATCTGAGCCGCGGTTTTGTCTCCATTGTGCCGCTCGGCGTGGTGGGAAGAGGGTCCTGCGAGCCGGCCTCAGTCGCAGCCAGGCCCGTCCCAGGACTGCCCGGACTCGCCCCCCTCACTGTGCTTCTGCTTCTGAAGGGCCCTCTGTGACTTCACCCCTCCACCCCCCAGGACAGAGACTGAGGAGTCTTGCGAGTGCAGTTCCTCCAGGCTGCCTGACTGCGGGTCTTGGGGCCGTAGTCCAAGTGAGGCTACGTTTGAGAGAACGAAGAGTTCTAACTGCCCACAGAGCCCGTGTCGGGCACTGTCGTTCTTTCTTGATGTCTGGCCGGGGTCCCCAGCAGCTGGGATGTGTGGCAGTGCTCTCCCCCTCCCCACAGTGTTAGTGATCAAGGGAAATAGGTATCCGCTGTGATCACTAGCAGATGCTAATTGGGGTGGGTCATGGATGAGCGACAGGGGTGGAGGTGCAGAGGACAGATGCTGCAACACTGTGGCAGGGAAGAGTCCGTCGTTCCCCTTGTATTGGATTCAGTACCACAGAAATAAACTCTTGTAACTATACTAAGCCAAGATGGTGTAGTGGTTCTGGGGTCAGACCTGGAAGATCCAAAGGTCTTCCAGGTCTTCAAATCCAAGCTGCCTGAGTGACCTTGGACAAGTCTCTCTCTCTCTCTCTCTCTCTCTCTCTCTCTCTCTCTCTCTCTCTCTCTCTCTCTCTCTCCCCCCCCCCAGACCTCACAGGGTTGTTGGGAGGACAAAAGCAGGGAAGGAACCATGTATACCATGTACACAACTTTTTAGCACCAGGACCCACTTTTCCGACTGGTAATCCATCTGGGACCCACCGGAAATGATGTCATAGCCGGACGTGCCATCATTGTGACACCAGAACCTGCTTTCCTGAGAAGGCAGCAATAAACTGGGTTATTTCTCAGCCATTTCCCAACAGCAAAGTGAATCAGAAGGGGGGGGGGAAATCCTCTTTACAACCTTGACACAAGCAAAACAACCCCACAGCCCTCCCCTTTTCCAGCATCTCACCTTCCCTTATTTTCAATATGGCTATTCTAGGGGCTTCGCGACCCACCCGAAATTGGCTCGCGACCCAGTGGTGGGCCCCAAACCACAGTTTGGGAGCCACCGACGTACACCCTTCTGAGCTCTTTGGAGGAAGGGCAGAATGAAATGGTGAAAAAGAAAATGCTTAAAACGGCGATGGCACCAGGCTGCTCTCCACCTCGAACGAAGTCTTGCTAAGTGGCCTTGGAAGAAGTCTGGCATGGTGGAACAGTGTTTAGTGAATCTGCCACAGAGCTTCTGCAGAGGAGGTAGATCAGGGAACATCAACCTGACAGTAAGATGAACGGTAAGACGGTAAGATGACGGTAAGATGCAGTCTTATGAAGAAAGACTGCAGCGTTTGGGGCTCTTCAGCCTAGAAAAAAGGCGCCTGAGGGGGGACATGATTGAGACATACAAAATTATGCACGGAAGGGATAGAGTCGATAGAGGGATGTTCTTTTCCCTCTCTCAAAACACCAGAACCAGGGGGCATCCGCTAAAACTGAGGGTCGGGAGAGTTAAAACAGATAAAAGGAAGTACTTTTTTACCCAGCGGGTGGTTAGTCTGTGGAACTCTTTGCCACAGGAGGTGGTGATGGCATCTGGTCTTGATGCCTTTAAGAGGGGATTGGACGGATTTCTGGAGGAAAGGTCCATTGTGGGCTATAGGCCATGACGGATTGTGCGACCTCCTTACAAAGGTGGTGGGCTACTTCAGAGTACCGGGTACAAGGGAGTGGCAACAGGATGCAAGCATCTTGTTGTCTCATGCCTCCCTGGGGCACCTGGTGGGCCGCTGTGAGATACAGGAAGCTGGACTAGACGGGCCTTTGGCCTGATCCAGCAGGGCTCTTCTTATGTTCTTATGTTCTTAAGATTGTTTTTTTTTATAAGATAATTTTATTGCTTTTTAATTATAAAGACATAGGTAAGGACAGTTAAGACAAAAGGAATAGGGAAACAAAGGATCAGACATTAGGAAATTTGGAGAGTTCTGAGAGTTACTTAGCATAACAAATAAAATCACAGCTATAACAATTTCCATCTGAAAGGTTATAGACAATCACATGAAAAAGTTTCTATCTTTCATCATTAATTCTAATTATTAAAAATTTCAAAAAAGCTGATTTAATCAAAAATCAAAAAAGAAAAGGGAAAGAAGAAGTTGAGAAGTAAAAATTTTTTTAAAAAAAAGTCCTTCATAACTCTATCTTGTATATTCTAACATTTCCAATTAAATTTTAAATTTCAATCTCTACCCAAAATAAATGAGAGTACTCTGTTTACTTGTCTCAAACCATATTTCTATAATAAAACATACCTATAAAAATTTAGACAAATTATGAAATTGTATAAAACGCATAAAACTATCTTAAGCCTTCATAGTTCTTCCAATTCTCAAAAGCAACATCTTTAAATGCAAGCCTGATTTCTCATGTACTTAAAAAGAAAAGAAAAAAATCAAAAATCCGCTTTGCAATTATAATCTTGACATAAAAAATACAAGCTTGCAATCTTATTGCTTTTCTAAGATCAGAAATTCAATATTAGCTATCTTTTTACCACATACAGAAAAGGAGAAAGCAAAAAAAAAAAACACATTGTAACTATCTTAAATCTTCCATTAAGTCTTAATTAATTTTTTTTAATCTTTCTAAAATGATATCTTTAAATATAAGCTTGAATTATCACATACTCAAAAGTAAATGAAAAGAGATCAAAAAAAATAACACTTTACATTAAAATCTTATATATTTCTAAACTCAAGACTCAATTATAATACCAAATATAACAAAAAAAATATATAAGGAGCATCTCTGAATCCACGTCTTATTATTTCCCTTATTAGCCTCAATTTATATTTTAAAGCAAAATTTAGAGCCCAATTTCCCCATTTTCCAAATTTCTCTACTTTTTTATTCCAAAAAGTCAGACTGGTACCACTCTAAACAAATAACAAATATCTAGTTAGACTATGATCCTTCTGCCACAAAAGATAATATATCCACGGTTGGCAGCAGATCGCCGGCTGCATCTAGACCATTTGTGCACTGCATGTCTCTAGCTCTGGAAACAGCACTGGGCAAAAAAAGCCTGCGTTGGAGAACTAGGATATAATACGATATAATAGGATATAATACTAGGATGAACACGGCCATGAAAGGCAGGCCTGAGCTGGGCTCAGCCTGCACCGAGCAATCTCCTAGGCCATGGCCATGTGACCCAGGCCCTGTGGGGGCTGTCTTAAAGCAGCAGTTAGCAGAGTAACACTTGTGTGTGCAGCACGGCTCCAATCTGCGCATGCTTGCGTCCTCCTGTCCTGCCCTCCTTCCCCGACAATCATCTGTGGGTCTCGGTCTGGCCCAGGGAGGAATCGGAATGTTGAATTGAGTTTCTTTTCCTCCAGTCCATGCTGGAACCTCAAGTGGAAATTGAGCCCAATGCTTGTCCTCGCTCTTCCTTCCTTTGGAGGGCAGGAAGAGGATCTTCTTGTTCCTGATCTTTCTTGCAGCCTTGTGACACGACAAGTCACGTGAGCCGCCGTCCCCGCACTGAAGGAACTGCTAAAGAATCGATGCATTGCCTATGGATGTGCTGGTTGCATGTTGGAATAGTCCTATTCCTGGCAGACAAGGGTAAGTGCAGCTACAAGGGTAAGGGCAGAAGATTTAGCCGAGAGGGTTAATGCCTCCGTTTGCCCGAAGATAACAGCTGAAGATCTGAAGGTCGTGAGCTCGAGACTACTGGAAGTCTCTGTGAGCGGCAGACCTTGCAAACTGCGGCTGATTAAAAGCTGAGTTCCAGCTGCCTCGTGGGAGGAGGAGTGTGCTGAAGTCAGCTGCGTCTCTGGTGGGAGCAGGGAAGCCTCTTATCAGCCAGCAGAAGGCAGACGGGTGGCTAAGAAAGAAGGCTAAATCCAGAAAGAAAGATCTGTATGTGTGTTGTTCTTGAAAGATAGAACATTTCTGTAAATTGTAAAAACCTTCGGGTTTGTGAATAAAAGTCTGCCTATGTAAACCGCCTTGAGTCATTAGAGAAATCTAGTGATCTTAAGAAAGGCGGTATATAAATACATTTTTATTATTATTGTTGTTGTTGTTGTTGTTGTTGTTGTTGTTGTTGTTGTTGTTGTTGTTGTTGTTGTTATTATTATTACATTGTGCAGACATGTAACTATGGCAGTTGTGTGTTTTACAGTTGCAGTATACTTAGGTTTGTGGTACAGTCCTACAGAGACCTTAGTCTTAACCCAGGTGAAAAAAAATAAAAATCTGATGGACGCTGCTTGTTTTTTGTTCTGCTTTCAGTGGTGTCGCTGGAGTGCGAGACTTGTCACAATCTAGAAAACCAAACTTGTAACGGGACCCTGGAAACCTGCAAGCCTCACTACGACAAATGTGCCATTGCTTTGTCAAAGTCCCTGCTAGGTAAGCCTGCAAGGAGCAAAGTCTCGTGAACGTGAAATCAAATGCACCGTATAACTTGAAATGTCAATTTCAATCGACAATTGCATATCAGTTAGTTAAAGGGATGGGAACTCAAGTTGGGAGGCTCAGACCCAAGTCCTGAGAACACACGTTTTTCATAACTTGTGCGTAAAAATGCACAGTGTACTTGCGTGCTTGCTTGCTTACTTTTTCCACATCACTTCTTCATTGCCCTGAAAGACCTCATAGGCGATCAGGAAGCTGTTCTTCAGACACTGGCAGCAGCAGACATGGTGGGCGGAGGGTAGATCGTTCCAGAAGGGAGGGCTGAGAAGAGAAGGAATTCTTAGGGCACAATCCTAACCTGTCCAGCACAAGTTTGACCGGCACAAGGGACACTGTAAAGCGTGTTTGGACCACCCTTGGAGTAAGAGAGGCCAGCACACAGACATGCGATATCCTCCCTGACTCCAAGAGTGGTCCAAACGCCACTCCCTTGTATCTGGCATTCTGAGGTAAAATTCTGAGGTAAATATGAGATAAATAAAGCAAAGTTTGTCCAGCACAAGGGACACCATAAAGCGCATTTGGACCACTCTCAGAGTCAGAGAGGCCAGCACACAGACCTGCACCATCCTTCCTGACTCCGAGAGTGGTCCAAACGCCACTCCCTTGTATCTGGCATTCTGAGGTAAATTTCTGAGGTAAAATTCTGAGGTAAGTATGAGGTAAGTAAAGCAAAGTTTGGCTGGCACAAGGGACACCGTAAAGTATGTTTGGACCACCCTTGGAGTCAGGGAGGCCAGCACACAGACAGGCACCATCCCCCCTGACTCAGAGAGTGGTCCAAACATACTTTACGGTGTCCCTTGTGCCAGCCAAACTGTGCTGGCCTAACTGTGCTGGCCTAACTCCAGGTTAGGATTGTGCCTTTAGCCACACTTTGCTCTGATGCCAGTAGGCCCCTCCCAATCTTTTCGGGGTGTTCTTTTCATTTTTAATGTTTTACCTGTTTTCTCCAGAACAAACCACCATTGTGAAGTCCTGTGTCTCTTCCAGCCAGTGCGATGCTCACCCCAAAGTTCTTAACCCTGGAAAGAAGAGGATGACCTTGACCAAGATTTTCTGCTGCAGTGACAATCAGTGCAAGAACATTTCTTTCTCCTGTGTGTTGTGCCTGGATCCTCTGATCTTTATAACACCACAGCGGGCCCCAATTGTACTGTTATCCTCTAGTTCAGTGGTTCTCAAACCTTTTAGCACCAGGACCCACTTCTGTCTGGAACTCACCAGAAGTGTCGTCATTCTGACATCTGAACCTTCTGCTTTCCTGAGAATGCAACTATAAGTGGGGCTATTTCTCAGCCATTATCCAATAGCAAAGTGAATCAGCAAGAAAATAAAAAAGCCTATTTACAACCTTGATGCAAGCAAAACATCCACACAGCCCTCCCGCTTTCCAGCATCCCATCCTCCCATATTTTCAATATGGCTGCTTTGGGTGTTTTGCGACCCAGCTGAAATGGGCTCGTGACCCACAATTTGGGAACCACTGCTCTAGTTTTTCATCATGCTTCTTTGTATTTTATGCCGCAGCTCCCCATTTGGACCAGGAGGGGCAGGATTTTCAAAGCACTCATATCAGTGAAGCACCAATTTTAAAGGAAGGGATTGGAATAGAGTGCTGTCTTCTCATAGGGAAAGGTTGAATGCAAGGAGGAAGACAACTGCAGAAAGATCAGCTGCCAGATTTGCATCTGAAGCTCTGCATTCTTTATATTATTCCAGGCTGAGACCATCAGAGGACTTGTTGCTGCCCCCTGAACCCTCAGTACCAAAGACACAGGTACACTGAGAGCACAATCCTAACCTGGAGTTAGTCGAGCACAGTTAGGCCAGCAATGTTTGGCTGGCACCAGGGCCACAGTAAAGCACATTTGGACCATTCTCGGAGTCAGGGAAGATGGTGCAGAGGCAGATCTAAGGGAGGGCAAATCTCTAAGTTTTGCAAGAAGCCTTACCTTGCAGTGGAAATCACTCCTCTCCTGCACTGTTCTAGCCAAGCCTCACAGGGAAAAGCAACATCTTGGCGTTGCTTACTGGCTACAGCAGCAAGGGAGAGGAAGGATTTACAAGGAGGAGGGTAAGGCTTCTTGCAACACTCAGAGCTTTGCCCTCCCTTAGATCTGCCTCTGAGATGGCGCACATCTGTGTGCTGGCCTCTCTGACTCCGAGAGTGGTCCAAACGTATTTTATGGTGTCCCTTGTGCCGGCCAAACTTTGCTGGCCTAACTGTGCTGGCCTAACTCCAGGTTGGGATTGTGCCCTTAATGTTGAGCAGGTTGGGCAGAATTCCACAAATGTTCCCTGGATTTAGCAGCCGTATAAACAGAATGGGTTGGGGGGGGGGACTTAAAAATTATCCTGGGGAAGCAAACGCCCCTCCAGTGCTCTCATCAGCTAAGCCCCATCATCATTGGCCATCTTTCACCTCCACATCTGTCTTGTCTTTTTCACAGTGCCCCCCATAAACCATACTTCAAATGGAAAGAAATGCCCAGCCTGCTATTACTGGGGTAATGGGAAGTGCCCAGAAAGGATTGTGGAATGTTTTGGAGAGGAGTTCTTCTGCTTGGAATTGTTTGGGACGGGAGACACAGGTAACCAAGCCGGTCGTCGGGCAGAGTGGACCTCTTTGTTGCATGTGTACAGACACACAGACATATGCAAACTAATGGTGATGTCATTTGGTGATGTCATTTGGTGACGTCATTTGGGGAGCTTTCTGCATCTGGGACTTCTCCAGTGGACCTTCTGGACTCTGCCTAGTGCCTCTGCCTCACCCACGATGCTTCCTAGCTCCACGTTCTTCTAAACCTTTCCATTTTCATCACCTGTTGTAACCCTGAGCAAAAAGGGAAACAGAAAACACTGGAACCTGCAAGGGCTCTCTCTGTCCTGTTTCCATTTACTGTCAAGCCCCAACCTTGGCCCTCCCAACACAGTCCCTAGGTATCTCAGATAGAAACACAGGAGGGAGAACTAATAATAATAATAATAATAATAATAATAACAATAATAATAATAATAACAATAATAATAAATGTATTTATACACCGCCTTTCTTAAGATCACTAGATTTCAATAATGACTGTAACTCAAGGCGGTTTACATAGGCAGACTTTATTCACAAACCCGAAGGTTTTTACAATTTACAGAAACGTTCTATCTTTCAAGAACAACACTCATGCAGATGGCTCTTTCTGGATTTAGTCTTCTTTCTTAGCCACCCGTCTGTCTTCTGCTGGCTGGTAAGAGGCTTCCCTGCTCTCACCAGAGACGCAGCTGACTTCAGCACACTCCTCCTCCCACGAGGCAGCTGGAACTCAGCTTTTAATCAGCCGCAGTTTGCAAGGTCTGCCGCTCAGAAACTTCCGGTAGTCTCGAGCTCACGACCTTCAGATCTTCAGCTGTTATCTTCGGGCAAACGGAGGCATTAACCCTCTCGGCTAAATCTTCTGCCCTCGGCTAAATCTTCTGCCTATATAGCCATAGGGTACTATGCTGACTGCATCTCTTTCCATTCTCTCTGCAGGACGACACATCGTACCCCTCACCATCAAGGGCTGCATAAACAAGGCCATCTGTGATGGCTTTGCTAAGGGTCCTCTCTCAATGGGTGGGGTCACTATAAGTGGAGAAGGCAAATGCACACCGGCCTCCAGAACAGACGGCCCTGTTCCAAGTTGGTTTGGACTGATCCTCCGAGTCCTCATGGTCCTAGTCCTCATGAAGGTCCTTCCTTGATTTTTTTTTGTCCAGCACAGAGATTTCTGTGTGAGTCGCTCGTCCTCCCCTTTGGTTTGTGCCTCGAAGGTTATTCAGAGGCCATGTGTGTTTCAGAGAATGGTCAGAGATCCCTGTCCATAATAAACATAGTTGTATTCTTGTGGGCCCCAGAAGTAGCAGCACATGGGAAAAAATCAGAGGTGTCACCAACCCGTGATCAGAGCATATCACCTGCCCCTTCCTCAGAAATCTCAGGTATTTGAATGCAAGCAATCCGGAAATCCTAGTGGACCTTATCTCTCCCCCCCCCCCGCCTCACACACCCCAAGAGCACTTAAACCCTGGCTATTTTGACGCAGGTCCTGAACTTAGTGTGCAATCCTAGCCTGGAGTAAGGCTAGCACACTCTAGGTTAGGATTGCTCTCTTAATCATTCCAACAACAGACATTTGGGTAGTGTCACACAAATATATTTTATTTTGCAAGGCTGTGGGTCGCTCAAAGGTCTTTTCATAAAGCAAACAGTCTCTCTTGGATAAATACCATTAAATACACATTCCTCAAGTCACTGACTCAGGGTGCAGTCCTAACCTGGAGTGAGGCCAGCAAAGTTTGACCAGACGAGGGGCACCGTAAAGCACGTTCGCACCACTCTCGGAGCCAGGGAGGATGGCTCACGTCTCTCTGACTCCGAGAGTGGTCCAAGCATACTTGACGGTGTGTCTCTTGCTGCCCACTTAAAATGTGCTTCCTGGGCCTGTGGAGACTGACAGTCACCAGGAAATGATGGGTGGGCCTTAGTGCTGCGTCATGCACAATGGCCATGGCTTGATACAAGGGGGCCATCACTGACCTATGGCAGCCTGGCTTCTTCTAAATTGTCATCCTTCCCGTTTTCCGCCAAGTGCTTTCGGGATGTGTACTGCACTTCCTATGTGCTACCTTCAGGTGCATCCAGCGTGGACCATCCTGTGGTTGAACAGGAGGTGGCCTACAGCCAGTACACAACACTGTACACGATGATCGTGATCAGGAACACAACTCCCAGCCCAAGGGCCGCGTTGTTCAAGATCCAGGCAATCCTCGAGTTCTGCTTAGCAGTGGTGATATTTCCAGCCAGATTGGCATCTCGGGCCTGGGGAAAAAGAGAGCGAGAGATGCAAAGGGTCTGTTAAGAAAGGAATGGTTTCCATTGGCGGGGGGGGGGGGGTTGCTGGCTCGCAGAAGTGCTGGGCAGTCCTTGTACAAACTAACCAGGGACACTTTGCTACATGGCCACCTGGTGAGAATGTGGCACAAAAAGACAAGGGCTTTGGACTGTATGCTGGGGGGGGGGGAGGTTCAAACTACTCATGATTGTGGCAGTTCCATCAGTGAACCCAGATCTGCCCCCATCACTCATCATTAAGGGCACAATCCTCACCAACTTTTTTTTTTAATGTATTTATATACCACCTTTCTTAAGATCACTAGATTTCTCTAATGACTGTAACGCAAGGCGGTTTACATAGGCAGACTTTTTATTCACAAACCCGAAGGTTTTTACAATTTACAGAATGTTCTATCTTTCAAGAACAGCACTCATACAGATGGATCTTTCTGGATTTAGCCTTCTTTCTTAGCCACCTGTCTGTCTTCTGCTGGCTGATAAGAGGCTTCCCTGCTCCCACCAGAGACGCAGCTGACTTCAGCACACTCCTCCTCCCACGAGGCAGCTGGAACTCAGCTTTTTAATCAGCCGCAGTTTGCAAGGTCTGCCGCTCACACAGACTTCCGGTAATCTTGAGCTCACGACCTTCAGATCTTCAGCTATTATCTTCGGGCAAATGGAGGCATTAACCCTCTCGGCTAAATCTTCTGCCCACCCCCCCTACTTCCCAGCACTGGGGCAGGGTCAGTGCAGCTTCGAGGTAAGGGAACAAACATTCCCCTACCTATTGGAGGTCTCCGTTACTGCCCCCCCCCCACAACAGCTGGATGCAGCACAGGCCCCGTTGGCACAGCTAGGCCAGTGCTGGAACGTTGGTGAGGATTGTACAAGCCAGAGTGTAATATCTGTATCAAACGTTATGACCAGGGTTGTCACCCTACCAGTTCGCTGGGCGGAGTTCCGTCCGTTGCGGGGAGGGCTTCCGCGTTGATCGGCAGCGTGATCGCTGCATTCCATTGCGTAATGGCGGAAGCCCGCCCGCTGTAGCGGGCGTGCTTTCGCCATAACGCAACCGGAGGCAGCGATCACGCTGCCGATCAACGCGGAAGCCCTCCCCGCAACGGACGGAACTCCGCCCAGCGAACCGGTAGGGTGACAACCCTGGTTATGACCAAAAACCCAGGGAAAACGAAAAGACGACGACATCACTTCCTGCTGTGATGTCACTTCCAGGGCAGCATTTTGCTGCGCAGACACTGGGCTACACTTCCATTAGCTACGCCGCTGCCCCCAACACCTATAGCACATCATGCCTGGCTTATGGGGCCATCCTTCATGAAATCCACAAGCCCCACCCCCTATCCATGCCTAAACACAGGTGCTGATTGCGGGAGGGCAGAGCGGGAGGAAAGGGGAGCCGCACCACCACCCCGTACCCCCATCTAGAATGTTAAGCCCTGCATCTCCCACACACATACAGTAGGTGTCTGCAAAAACTCACCTGGACGGAGTAGACCAGCGCTGCGATGCCCAAGGGCAGGCAACAGCACAGCATGGTGAAGATGGAAAAGTCCAGGAAATCGGGGACCTTGACGGGCTGGGCATGGGCGTAGGTGACGAACACAGTCTGGGACTGTTGCACGATGATGGGACCCTGGCTGGGTCCTGCAGCAGGTGGGCTGTAATAAGGCAGGAATGAGGGAGAGGCCCCATAAGCCCCGGCAGGTGTTGGCCCTGTGGAGAGGTTCAGTTGATCATCGTAGGGTGGTGCACTCGGCGCGAAGAGCTCATCCTTTTTGAGCTTCTCGTAGTTTGGGGTGCTCATGATGCAGAGCCCTTTCTCCGTACCCCCTCTTTGCAGGTCACCAAGGACAGTCTTCCTTCTGCCTTGGTTCTTCCCTTTGGTGCTCGGCCCGGCTGTCGGGAGTTCCGGCTCTCTTCTCAGGCACGTTCAGTGGTTCCTCCTCCGAACCAAGCCGGTTGGCAGCTGCCTCTTACGTCTGGCCAACCAGCTCTCTCCTTTGTTTGCAGCCACCAGCGCTGTGCCTGGCAGCCCAGAGGGATTAGGCAATGAGTGACCTGAACAAACCAGAATTGGAAATGGGGGCAGGGTCTTCCATGGCCCCACGGCCAAGTGCAGCAATGGTTCCTTCTCAGTGGTGTCATTCAAATGATTTAGGAACAGGAACTCACTTTTGACTGGCACTTGTCGGGAACCCGGAACCAGTCACGGAGCCCGTTAGGATCCGGAACGCCTGTTCTGGTCCATTCCCCCTGAATGACATCACTGTTCCTTCTCCATCTTTGGCTGTGGGGGGAACTCCACACAGAGGCAGGTCTAAGGGAGGGCAAAGCTCTAAGTGTTGCAAGAAGCCTTACCTTGCAGTGGAAATCACTCCTCTCCTGCACCATTTTAGCCAATACAATCCTCACAGGGAAAAGCAACATCTTGGGTTGCTTACTGGCTACAGCAGCAAGGGAGAGGAGGGATTTACATGACAGGGTAAGGCTTCTTGCAAAACTTAAAGAGCTTTGCCCTCCCTTAGATCTGCCTCTGACTCCACATGTGTAACTCCCCCCCTCATTCCTCGTATCTACATGGTGCCCGTGGCATCATGGATCTCCTCCCCCC
>JAJKFI010000022.1:9419239-9430219 GCA_029204185.1 Lerista edwardsae
TTGATTGATTGATTGATTGATTGATTGATTGATTGATTGATTGATTGATGTTCCCAGCACTGCATTCAACGGTTATCTTGTCAATGGCTGCGTTTGTTATGATTATCGCCAGCAACATTGTTGTTGTTCAGTCGCTAAGTCGTGTCTGACTCTTTGCGACCCCATGGACCACAGCACGCCAGGCCTCCCTGTCCTCCACTAGCTTCCAGAGTTTGCCCAATTTCATGTTCATCGCTTTGGTGACACTCTCTAACCATCTCCTCCTCTGCCGCCCCCTTCTCCTTTGGCCTTCCATCTTTCCCAGCATGAGGGTCTTTTCTAAAGAGTCCTCTCTTCTCATGAGGTGTCCAAAGTACTTGAGCTTCAGCTTCAGGATTTGTCCTTCCAGGGAGCTATCAGGCTTGACTTCCTGGGGGATTGCCCAATTGGATCTCCTTGCAGTCCAGGGGACTCTCAAGAGTCTTCTCCAACACCATAATTCGAAAGCATCTATTCTTCGGCGCTCTGCCTTTCTTATGGTCCAGTTCTCACAGCCATACATTGCTAGCCATCATCATTATGATGACCCTAATCACTGTCCTTCCTCCTGCTTTGCATCCTTTGAATGTCTGCCTCCCAATTAGATTAGCGCCTGTTGAAGAAACCAGGATGTAATGCCGGCTGCCTCTCATCCCACATTTCCCACAAGTGAGCTGTGCAATTGCTGGGAAGAGAGCAGCTTCCTCTTTAGTTTCTTGTTTGTTTCGGGCAGACCTTCTGCACTTTTCAACATCTATATATGACAAGCAGAAATTCCCCAGGTACAGCCTTTTCCCAGCATGGGATTGCAGGGAAACAGGGCCGGCCCCTCCATGAGATCAGCTGAGATGGTTGCCTAAGGCAGCAGTTTGAAGGTCTAGAAGGTGTCGAAGTCTAGAAGTGGAGTGGAGTGCAGTGGAGGGGGGCCAACAACACAATGTGATGCCAACAACACAGCGTGGTACTTGTCACAGCATCCCACAAATGGAGGGGTTGTGGCTCGCACCTAGGGAGAAATGCTTCCCTGGTTGAATTTCTGCCTGTCCTTCTGCCCTTAAAGGCATAAAACCCTTGCTAGGAAAAGTGGCAGCCGTAGCCATGAGCTGCACTTGTCTTGTGGAGCTCAGGGAGGAACCCAGGAGTCCTGATCTGCGGGCTCTCTCTCCTGTCCCACAAATCTCCTTGTTCTGGTTACAAGCGTCACCTTCTCACATTAAAACTAGGCCAGTGTGCCTCATGCACATGCTCAGCCACCCCTTTGAGGTTCTGGGCTTGAGACTGTGATTGCACATGTTCTGTCATGTTGGGCATATACTTCTCATGGCTCTAGTTGGCAGCCGGAGGCCTCTGAATCATGTCGATGCTGAGTCAGACCTGATGGGATCGCTGAGTCACAGCCAGCGCCATTGTCCCATGAAATCATATCCACTCACATTAATCCTGGAGCTGGGGTGGGTCAGGGCTAACGCTGTAACCAAGGACCACTCCCACGTCCGAGGCCCATGTGGGCTTGCCAGCTTTCCAACTGTACCTTTTTAGCACCAGCCTTCTGCATCTATACTATGCAATGGGAAGGCTTCACCAAGCAGACCTCTGCAGATCCAACTACTCAAAAAGGCACAAGAACCAGCCAGCACAGAGTGTTTGGATAAGTTGGCAACGATACGTGCATTTCCCATGAGTTGAGGGTGACATGATGATGTTCCCACCAACCGCTTCCAGGAGGCCCATTTGGGGCCGTTTGGAGGCAGGGGCAGCTGGGAGGGCCCCAAGTAAAGCTGCTCCGTTCACCCCACTGACCTACTACAGCCTATAGAGATCCCGGCTGCAGAGGCAGGTGATATGCTTGCTGCCCTGGTGGGGCCCAATGTGACGACATTGGTGAGATAGGCTAAAGGCCGGCCCCGATTCCACATAATTGTGACAGGCTGCCTGGCTGGCTGGCTGGTTTTTTTAGACAATCCACGGGGCTTGTTTTAATTTTAATTATTTTAATGTTGTTGTTAATTATTGTTTTTAATTGAAATTGTGATTTTATTGGGCAGAAGATTTAGCCGAGAGGGTTATCTCGGGTTATCCCGAAGATAAGAGCTGAAGATCCGAAGGTCGCCAGCTCGGGACTGCCGGAAGTCTCTGTGAGCGGCAGACCTTGCAAACTGTGGCTGATTAAAAGCTGAGTTCCAGCTGCCTCGTGGGAGGAGGAGTGTGCTGAAGTCAGCTGCGTCTCTGGTGGGAGCAGGGAAGCCTCTTATCAGCCAGCAGAAGACAGACTGGTGGCTAAGAAAGAAGGCTAAATCCAGAAAGAAAGAGTGTTGTTCTTGAAAGACAGAACATTTCTGTAAATTGTAAAAACCTTCGGGTTTGTGAATAAAAGTCTGCCTATGTAAACCGCCTTGAGTTACAGTCATTAGAGAAATCTAGTGATCTTAAGAAAGGCGGTATATAAATACATTATTGTTGTTGTTGTTGTTGTTGTTGTATTTTATTGTTGTAAGCCACCTTGGGTGCCTTGGGGCAGAAAGGTGGGATATAAATTAAATAAATAAATAAACAAACAACAACAACAACATGCAGGGTGGTGCTTAGCGATTTCCAGAAAGAAGTTTCCAGGGAGAGAGAGAGAGAGGTTAATTCTTATCACCTGCAAAAATGTTGATGGATTTGATGCAGGTCGCGGCCTTCAGCTTCACAGAACGGCCTCATCCGGACAGCACCATCCTTCACCTTAGCCCCAAAAAATAAATAAATAAAGCCCGTGTGCTTTGCCAAGCCTGGGCTTGCCTGTAATTATCCTTCCCTCCACCGGGAAGCTCGACATGCACAGTATCGTCAAACATCACCCAACTGGCTGTTCAGGTTCCCGAGGGAGGCGCCACCCCAATAAGCACCCTCAAAGTGCTGAGGACGAGAAGTGATGGGCCCTGGGCTGGCGAGGAAGCTGGAAAAACGCCCTCGGGGCCGGCATCGAGCGACGGAGCCGCAAAGGTACAGAGGTGTGCCCTGCTGAGAAGGCTGGCGCTCCCCGCCCCACCTGTCTGCTCGTATTTAGTGTCTTTGAGTCATCGGCAGACACCGACAGCATCAGGACTCGCCCCAGAGAGGCTGAGAAGATCCAGAGCAAGGCCAGGACTCAGCAGAGATGGGCGCCTTCCTCCAGCTCCAGTTGGGTGTCTTTCTGGTGGCACTGCTATTCTTCGTGCAAGGTAGGAGATGGGTATCGATTGTCATCTTGACCATAGGTGGCAATCGCGGGGGCCAGCCACAGCCGCACCAAGGCACAGAACCGGAGCTTCACAACCAAGGGAACCTGAAACGGGCCAGATTAACGAGGAGGCTCAGGACACTGTAAAGTGGTGCCCTTGGCTTGGATTGGGGGTCTTGTGGGATCTCAGAAAAAGGGTGGCTACTTCCTTGCCATCAGCTTAGGACTTGGGGGCGCTCGGGGGTAGAACAATGTAAAAATAATAGTCCTGTGATGGCATGAGAAAGGTAAAGTATAATGGCCTTATGGCATTTTGGAAGACCAGGCGGAACTGTGTAGAATATTTGTGGCCTGAATTAACATTATTGCAATTATTAAGCGTATTTATACACTGCTTTTCAACAGAGTTCCTAAAACTGTTTGCCCCACAAAATCGATCAATAAGTGATCCCCCGGCCCCACAAGGGCTCACAGTTGAAACTGCAATCCTATGTCCGGTTACCCAGGAGGAAGCCCTATTGAATTCAATGAGCCTTGCTTCCAAGTAGACATGCATAGGCTTGCACAGTGAATTGCTTATCACTAAGCCCTTGAAACGTTGACTGATTTGTAAATGTTTTTTGTTGAAAAGTGATATGTCGCTATTATTAATAATTACAAAGTTGACAACTAAAAATAGCTGCAGAGCTGATATGTCTGGAGGTTAAGCTCTAGGGTAGAATTCCCCTAGGCTAGATCCTTCCAACTGGAGAAAATTTGGCTGATGAATCATATGAGTTTTGAGTCGACCCACTGATTAATCTCATTTATTAAATACACACATTTGCTCAGATAAGAAGCAGCAGAAAAAAATTATACTTCTTTTGTCTTTAGATAATTCATGCATATCTCATGGCATGTTCTTTCCTTAGAAGAGGCATTCCCCTTTCTCTCCCACAAAAGAAGAGGGGAATGCCTCTTCTTTCCCACAATGGAGCGGAACACTTCTCCAAAGGCAGAACTTTCATTTGCAATTTTTATACTTAAGGCTTTTTTTTTAAAATGTCAATTTGCCGTCGATTCAGAAGCAAGCCTCATTGAGACAGTGTCCCAGAACCAGGGGACATCCACTAAAATTGAGTGTTGGGGCAGTGAGAACAGATAAAAGGAAATATTTTTTAACCAGCGGGTAATTAAACTGTGGAACTCCTTGCCACGGGAGGTGGTGATGGCATCTGACCTAAATGCCTTGAAAAGGGGATTGGACAGATTTCTGGAGGAAACGTCCATCGTGAGCTATAGGCCATGATGGGTGGTGCAACCTCCTTACATTAGTAAAAGGCAACTTCAGAATGCCAGATGCAGGGGAGTGGCAACAAGACGCAGGTGTCTCGTGTACTCCCTGAAGCATCTGGTGGGCCACTGTGAGATTCAGGAAGCTGAAATAGATGGGCCTTTGGTCTGATCCAACAGGGCTCTTCTTATGTTCTTATCTGATCAGAAATCTAACAAATTGGGGGCTTAGTACAATTCACTTTGCTGCACAGGCCGACAGGAGATGCTGCAGAATCAGGCTCCCAACAGATATATGGTGGTGTTTATTTAGCACTGGGTGAATCTAGCGCTGGGTGAATCATTGGCTGTACTGAGCAACTGGCTGGTTGAGTTGAGCAACAATTTGAAAATGGGTCACTAGTGGCTAAACCCAACCAACTCTGTTTCCATTCTGCTTCCAAAGATAGCCCAGAACCGAACGTTTCTGTGGCTCCTCTTCTCAGCCATACCTCTTTGTACCAAAAGCCTGGCTGTGAAGGGCTTCTAAGGGGCAAACTACACATTACACGCAAGCATGAGTAATGCGCTCAAGGCTCCTTGTCTGATGTCTCTGGGGCACCTTTCTCCTTGGCTCAGGTTTTGAAGGATTGGGAAACTCGATGCGGTCGTCTTGACACTGATTATTTTGCTGTCTGCTGTTTTATGGCATTCACAGGGCTCGTGGTTTCCCGATGCAAGTTGCTGTTTCTGTTTTAACCAGTGTTTCATAAGCTGCTGTGAAGAGATTTAATTATAAGGCAGGGTGTCATCTGAAACGAACAGATAAACAAACACTCTGAATGCCATTTTGAAGACAAAGGCCGCAATGCAGCATTGCCCATGCGACTTGTGCTGCATCCTGCGGTAGAGGGGCAGTTACAGAGGCCTCCTCAAGTGAAGGGAACGTGTGTTCCCGTACCTTGGAATTGCATTGCAGGTGCAACACCCTGGAAAATTGGATAGGATTGGGCCCTAAGACACTTTGGAAGGGAGCATTTCGACATGGAGAGGCAGCAAAACATTGGTGGTTGAACACATCAATAGCAAGAATCCCATTTTGAAGAGGATTCTATTATTATTATTATTATTATTATTATCATCATCATCATCATCATCATCATCATCATCATCATCATCATCATCCATTCATTCATTCATTCATTCACATATACACAGTCAAAATGATAAAATATCCACAAATATCACAGACCAGTCTTTTATTGGCAATTCAAGCTCTAACCAAGAGCCTAAGAATTGTCCAAATACCTGCGTAAGATGTATGATGTTCCCAACAGCATAGTTTTTTGTAGGTCAGATGTTCTTGTATCATTGATCTTCAAAGTTTCTAGATGTTTTTGTAAATTTTTTGAAACAGATCCAAGTGCCTCGATGACAATTGGCACTACTTTGGATTGTTTTTGCCATAATCTTCCAATTTCAATCGTCAAGTCCCTATGTTTTATAATTTTTTCAAGTTCTTTATCTTCAATTCAGCTATCACCTGGTATGGCGATGTCTATAAGCCATACTTTTTTCTTTTCAACCACTGTTATGCTGTACCACCCACCATGTGCACAACCACAGATGGCTTGGAAATCTGCAGTTGCTGAGCTCCGCACATGGTGCTGCCCTCCCGAATCACAGGAATCTGCCCCATAACGGTGAACATTCACTCGTGATTTCACTTCCTTTGACACCACAAGATGCTGAAGCCCCCTCTTTTCTTCCTGCGTCCCCCTCCCTCACCTGTGCAGGTGCGCTGGCCTTGGAATGCCACAGTTGTGTGGACCTGGGCGATGGCAGCTGCAGCCAGCCAAAGATGAAGAAAGTGAAGTGTCCGGCAGCCAGCCAAGTCTGCGTGGAAATGGCAGCCACTGTGGAATGGAGTGAGTAGGGAATTGGGGGTTTCTGCTTTCGTTTGCAGCTTGTCTATTGGTTGCAAGGAGAAGGGCCAATTGCATGGGGAGCAAGAGGAAAAATACCCACAGATGAATCACAATTGGATGCTCGCTGATCTGTAGCTCTTGTATTGTGTCAGAATATTGATCAGCTTCAGAGCACACTCCTAACCTGGAGTGAGGCCGGCACAGTTAGGCCAGCCAAGTCTGGCTGGCCCAAGGGACACTGCAAAGCACATTTGGACCACGTCTGGAGTCAGGGGTGGTGGTGGTGGCACACGTTTGGATGCTGGCTTCTCTCTCAGAGCGTGGTCCAAACATACTCTACGGTGGCCCTTGTGCCGGCCCAACTTTGTTGGCCTATCAGTGCCAGCCTAACTCCAGGTTAGGATTGCGCCCTCACTCACACGATAATCCTGCCAAACAAACACACAAAATTGAAGCCCTAGAGGTGAAGCCCTACAACCCTACTGTAGGTGTAAGTGATCACCTAGAGGTGAGCTGCGGGACCAGCTCTGTCCTCCTCCTTTGAAATAACCTCTTTCCTATTCCCACCTGCAGGTCATGGGAACTTCTCCGTTGGCGAAAAGGGCTGCGGAATGGGCATGTCGGGGACCAACGACATCGCGCTAGACTTGCACGGGATCACGGCCTATTATAAGCTGCACCAGTGCAATAGCAGCCGCTGCAACACCAAGGTGGACCTGAACGATTTGACGCTGCGGTCTTTCGGTAAGAGTAACAGGCAAGACTAGGGCCCTTCCTTTGAATGAACCTGGGAATTAGCCAGGGGTATCATACAACTCCTATCATACAGCGGGCCCAATAGCATTCAGGGCGTCTGCTGAGGACTGGAAGTGACATCATGAAGCAGGAAGTGATGTCATTAAGCCAATAGTGGCCAAAATAAGCCCTTTCTTCTCACAAAGAAACTCATTCGCTGCAAACGACAGAAAAGAACATGCACGGATCCTGTTCATATTTTCAAGATATGGGAGGGCCCAATTATCTCAGAGGGCAGATGAAGAGCTTCCACGAACCATAAGCTTCCAAGGGCCTTCGTTTGATACCCCTGAGTTACACCTACTAGTGCCGGGGTTGGGGGGTAGAGTGGGTGGCAGACCTTAAGAGATTCTCCAGGGCACCCCTCATTTCACTAGGTTTCCCAGCATTCTCGGGCAATGGAAGCCGCATTATGAAAGTAGGCCCAAATTGCACAGCATGCAGAAATGCCCTTTGTCAGTGCTCATCCCCCATTTTTGGTTACCAGGTAACACAAACAAAACTGAAAACGGCGTGGAATGTTATGGCTGTTTCGGTGACGACTGCACCAACGCGACTACCGTCAAGTGCTACGATTCCTTCATGGGTTGTTTCCATGGCAACTTCACCATCAAAGCAGGTGGGTCTCATGTGAGCTCAGGATTCCTGGGTTCCATGTAGGACATCTAAGTCGGCTGCCGTTTCGTTGGGCCACTGTAGATCAGGGCTGCAGGCCAATCGGTGCTGCTCACACCCAGCTTTTATGGCAAATCTGCTGAGTTGTCCACCTGCCAGTTGTCCAACTCCACCATAGACAGGGTGATCTGGACTGAACGCAGTGTGGATGCGTTCACACTGGCTACCCCGTCTTCACCGTGCCTTTCGTCTTTTCTAGGCAACTTCTCCTTGGTCAGGCCCATCAAGGGCTGTGTTCGAGATGAGGAGTGCACAAGGGTCACCAAAGGAAGCCAGCCCGTCACCCTTACAGGCTCCTGTTGTTCTGGAAACCTCTGCAATGTCGACCTCTCCAACAAAACCTTCTTTGCTCACAACATTCCGCCACTCAAGGTCTTGCCTGAACAAGACACCAACAGCACCACTGTCACAACCACGCTTGGGTATGCTCATCCCAGCCTACCAGCCCCTTCCACCAGCAGCAAGTCAACCCGCTCAGTCACTGTGACCCCATCAGTGCCCAAACACCATGACCACGACCACGACCATGACCACGATCACGACCATGATCATGACCACGACCACGACCACGACCACGACCATGACCACGACCACGACCACGACCACGACCACGACCATGATCATAACCATACAGAAATCCTCTCAGCCAGGGATGGGAGTCCCATCACAGCTGTGAAAGTGGAAGAGCGACATAACCAGCAAGCTCAGGTGCCTTACCATTCAAAGGGGAACATCGAAAGCCTGGGCTGGGCGGTCTTCATGGTCTTGTTACTATCTGGGCTGCTTCTGTGAGGAAAAAAAATCAAGGAGATGAAATCCTAGTTAGCCTCCTCCCTTCTCCCACACATCCAGCCTTACCAAATACACTTTATCATCGCATCTTGACATGACTTTTCCTGTTCAGATCAGGCTTCGGCCTACATGTAGTAGAGGCACCTTGAACAGAAACCAACAAGTTTCTCTTTCATGTGGTAAAACTGGCACAACACATTTTGCTCATTGAAAACATGGTTTCGTTCATACCCTACACTTTGTCTTGTTCCCATGGCGGCCATCTTGTAGCACATCTTGTAGCACATCTTGTAGTTCCCATGGCGGCCATCTTGTAGGCCATCTTGGTCAAGAAGTTGCTAAAATCTGCTGCCATCTGACAAGGCAAAGTTCCTCGTTAGGTTTACATAGCAAGTCAGTTCTACTCTTATAAAGCAAAGCCAAATTTCTATTGCACATGGACCTTCCTGGGGGGTCCATGGACCCCCCAGGAAATAGCAATATTTTAATATATTGGGCAAATTTTCCAAACTTGAAATTTGAATTCTGATAGCAAAGTTTGACACTTTGGTTCAGAAAGCAAAATGTGATCTTCGATTGCCTTCATTTCTCACCTGTCCAAGGGAGTTTCCTAAAACAAATAAATACTGTCAAGGCAATATAAAATTGACTGCTTTCTCTTCCCAGTCATTGAATTGGGTGCTGTCAAATACTGCATGTGAGATAGTGTCATGCTTTGGCCATCACCATAACCAGATCTTCAGATGCACTTCGAGAGACAATCTGCCATCAAAATTCAGCCAAACTGTTCAAAGACAACCACCAAACCATCACGTCTGCCAAAGTAGAAAAAATCTGAGTGATCCCCAAGGAAAAACAGATTCATTTATTTCTGACTAACGTGCAAGATTAATTTTTTTAGGAGAAGCTCTATTTTTATGACACATGAAACAAGGCTTGTTCATAGTCATCTGTGTTTAGAAACTTAAAGCCAATTTCATGGGTTGTTTTTTCCCCCCAGAAGTCTAAAAACAAAGACCAGTCCTGCATTTTTGATTTGTTTTTCTGTTATCATTTTCTCAGTCATTAATAGAACTTGCCAGTTTCTGTTTCCCGTATTCTCACTAGACAATTGTTTACATGGAATCCATTCTGATTCTTCCGAATTCTGGAAATATAAACTCTTGCAGATATTAAGATATTCCTTATCCGTTTTGGTTCAGAGACCAGGATGAGATCATGACAATGTTAAATCTCCATCATTACCATGTACATCAATGTGTTTATTTAAATCTCAAACTTTAGTTGGCTGCATAACTGCCAAAGCCTTTGACTGCTTACTTGGAAGTAATCCCCATTGAATTCAATGGGGCTTACTCCCAGACAAGTGCTTAAAGTTTTGCAAACCTAAGTTATATGGATAATATTGGGAGGAAGGATTGTTGTATCATTATCATTGTTGTTGTCTGTTTGTTTTCCTTTGTAAATAACTGAAATCTTACAATAAAAATAAAGAAATAAAAAATCAGTTGGATTTATTGATGGACCAGATCCAGAAAAGTTGTCACTAAGTAGTGTATTTGCAAACCAGTTTAGGATGCAAACCAACCTCCCCTGCTTAATTTCCAGTTTCAAACCTTAGCTTTTTTAAAGTGTGCTGCGGTCACAAAGCTAATCACAAACCATCTCTCTCTATATTTCTACGCGATTGAATAGACAGACTGTTCAAACAAACCACTTCCTTAACAGGCTTCAGGTCTTCACACCGTTTTGGCCAGTTTCTATAAACATACACAAAACGCTGACATTTTTTTTTTAAAGCATGCGTACACACATGCACACACAGTTTAAAGTATACGGTAGTAATTAGGAAAATTATGAGATGTGTTGGCCTCCTTTTCCCATGAGGCCATTTTTCATCCAAGGCGTTTGATATGTGCTTTGAATATTTGAGTCAGAAATTGCCATTCCCAACTGGTACACTGCTTCCGAAGCTGGAGGTTCGATTTAGCTGCCATAGCTAATAATTTCTCAGAGAGGAGGAAGTCTTTGGAGCCATTCAAAACTTGGGAATAGTTGCTGCTCATCCTAATTCCCAGAAATGTCATATAAATCAGATTTGTTCCATGAATAATCATTTCATGGTTTATTTCTAGTTTGTCTTCGCCAGAATTTGATGCTGAGGAGGATGGTGTGGCCTTATTTGGCATTCTCCTCTCCCCATCTCGAGAAAGGGATATTGTTGAGCTGTTCCTTGAACATTTCCACAGTCTGGTTCTGATCAGTGACAGCCTGTTGTGGAGAGATTGGTTTTCGCTGGGGACTATGGGATTGGGGGAG
>JAJKFI010000022.1:9454049-9512835 GCA_029204185.1 Lerista edwardsae
GAGAGAGAGAGAGAGAGAGAGAGAGAGAGAGAGAGAGAGAGAGAGAGCTGCAAGGGACAGAGGCATGAGCAAATATTGATCAGGAACAAAATTAGCCCGTCTTTTTCATATAACTGGAGCCAGCGTTTGCCTTGCATTTTGAAAACAAGCCAGAAAGACACCAAGGAAAGAATGCAAGGCCTCAGCATTTTCCCCGCCCAGCAAACCTCTGTTTTTTCTAGGCAGCTTGTACTTACGTTGACTGATGATGCCCACAAAGTCTATGCACTTCTTCTCCTCATTGGCGCAATTGACGGTCTGCACAGGATCGCAAACATGCGTATCTTGGGTGAAGCATCCCGGACAGCGCAGCCCATTCAGAGCCCGAGGTGGAACTGCCAAAAGCAGCAGCTACAGTCACATGGTCTACAGATTTTGTCACATGGGGGGCGTTGATGATTTATGGGCCCTGAGTGTCCAATGATCTAGCTATGCCACTGTTGGGGGTGACTGCAGATTTGGGGCAGCAGAAGGGGACACACTCTTGTGGGGAGGATATGAATTCCCCCCATTTTTCACCTTTTTTTAAAGCCCAGGCATGCTGTCACTTTTGGAAGTGACTTCCCCTCCTTTTGTGACATCACTTCCGGGACATGGTTTTGCCCTCTGCACCAGGCTACACGTTCATCAGCTATGCCACTGCGAAGAGTCTTAAACAATGCTAATACTGACCCTGGAGAGGAGCAGCATTGCAGAGGTTCATTTGACAGATCTGGACGTCCAAGTGGAGATACTTCTCAAATGCTGAATGGAAGCTATAATTAGCCGTATGATGAAGGCGAGAACTTCTGCATCCCTTCTGGGGGATGTTCCGCTGAGCGCCAACTGCAAAACAGAATCAGAAAGATTTTGCTCTGCAGCAATTATGACCAATTATATCGATATTTATTGATGACCCTCCCAATTATGTATCTTGGGAATCAGAGAGATATTTTAACATTTAAAAACTAAACTTGGGAAGGAATCTCATTTGGCAAGCTAATGCTTTAAGTTTAAGCTACCCTTTTTAAGTTCAGTTTTTATGATGCAATGTTTTTTCCAAAGTGCCTTTTGGAATTTGAGAATTTGTCCTAATTTTGATCAAACCCAGAACTGCATCTCAACTCCAGCTTGAGTATCCCTTTATTCCAAGGTGTGCCACAGTCATCTCCTCCCTTGAGTTGGATAGGGTACAGGCTGGTTGGCTCGCCTCTTCCAGTGCAGGTTAGGATTGAGCCACCTTCCATATATTTGGGGCAGGGTCTTAGGCCTGTTTAGCACAGGTGTCGATGTCACTTGATCAATTCTGTGTTGAACAATCAGCACTTGATTGTGTGCTGAAAAAGTTCTGTTGTTGATATTGGTGAAGAACACATTGCTGGGGTAATTTTCCCATTGACCTCATGCTCCATGGACCCAAAACGGCACATCTGTTTGAGCATTCAGTAGCTCTTCTTACTCACACAGGTTGGTATCCAAAACACTAGACATGCAAGCATCCATCATATTCGTACAACGTCTGGAAAATGGTGATGAACACACATTTTTGCCCAGCTGAGTACATGTGAAACATTGCAGAGATGTTGCTGCAGACAGGAGAAAAATACAAAACAGGGGAGAAGGTACAAAACATCAATCCCACTGATGTGGTCATGTGGCCAATATTTGACAAACTAATTTTTTTTAATATGGGGGGGCTCAGTGATCAGGGGCCAACAAGTGACCCCCCCTAACAAGACCAAATTTAATTAAGTAAATTACACATTTTCTGGTTAATTGGCCATAACGTTTGACAGAACACAGCTGTTCCAATGCAGTTTGTTTCCTTGCATTCTGCATTACATTACCTTTCCAATGATCTATAACATGATGGTATTATTCGTACTTCCCAAGATTTTCACAATTTTGGTCACTAGCGTCAAGCTTAGTTTGTTGCCCCCTTAAAGCTTGTTGCTGGCGGAGAAATAGCAGGGAGAGTGGAACGAGGGTGTAACAGGAAGTGGTGTAATAGGGGAGAGCAGGGAGGAGGACAGATTACGACTGCGGGGGGGGGGGAGATCAGAAGATCTGGTCCCCACTGTATCCTATCCCCCCCTCCCAGGCCTGATTTCCCAACACGAAGCTGCTTGGACTTCCCGCAGCAATTTGAGCCTGAGTAGCCCTCCTGTTGCGACTGCTGTGGCTTACCCCAGGGCCAGCAGGGGACAGCTGTCTGCTTACCTTGGGAAGACCTCCAACAGCAGAGGTCCATTTATGGCCCAGATTTCTTCTTTTCTCTCAGCCTCTGCCCTGATCCACATCACTCCTTTATTTCCTTCCAAGAATCCTGGAGTTTCTTATTGGAGTCCCCCTTGCATTTTCCCTTCCCAGACACACACGCACGCACGCACGCACGCACACACACACACACACACACACACACACACACACACACACACACACACACACAAGAACCCAGGCTTTCCAGTTCTCACCTGGGGACAGCAGCAGCAACAGGAAGAGACACGTGCTCAGGAGGGTCCTCAAAAGATGACGAGCCACAGTCAGAGCCATCGCAGAGCACAGATGGACCAACCGGCACAACTACAAAATTCTTATCCTCACTCAGGAGACGAGCCCCAGGGCAACACTTGGGAAGAACTGGCTTGGCAAGCGAATTACAATGAGGTGGCCAAGTTCCATATTGGAATTGGTTCAATAAAGCGTGCAAAGTCATCCAAATTGGAACTGTGTGTTTCCGGAGGCAGCCCACAGCATTACAAGGCATTCAGTCTCGGTAGCCGATGAAATCTCTCCTTGGCAAGCCATGGCACTGTGCAAAACGTTCTCCCAGACTTCCTTAGCCTCTTTGTCGCCATCGCAGATGCGGAGAACACAGCCCCATCTCAGAGGGGTCAGTTTGAAAACTGCCTAATGGCCTTGCCCAACAATTTGCTGCTGCTCGGTTCTGTTTGTGTGTCTGGAATGGGGCACTTGGGAGTGTTCGAGTGTTGACTATTTTTCAGAATTCTTTAAAAAGAATAGGCTGATAAGGGTGTAGCTATGCTGCAGGCATTGTGTGAACTCTGGCATTCTATAGAATGCCTACACATTCTATAGAATGCCTGCTCAAGCGTGAAAGAAGCTTATTTCATTCTGACCTTACACACACTTTCCCTATGGATTGTGTCGAATGCCTAGGTCTTCTATACTAAAGTACGTAAGGTCAGAACGAAATAAGTTTCTTCCTTTCCAGTATCCCATCTTCCCATATTTTCAATATGGCTGCTCGAGATGCCTCATGACCCACTTGAAATTGGCTCGCGACCCACTGGTGGGTCCCAACTCACAATTTGGGAGCCACTGTTCTATAGACTATAGACATGGATTGAGGGTGTTTTTGGTTTTGGTTTTGGCTTGTTGCAAGATATGAAAGAAGCTTATTTCGTTCTGATCTTACATACTTTATCTAGGGATTGTATAGAATTCTGGTACTTTGGAGAGCCCTGGTCATATTGTTATCAGAGCCCCTGGTCACTGCCCCCCCCCATATTGAAATAAATAATATGTTTTATGAAGAAGATTTAGCCGAAGAAGATTTAGCAGAAGATTTAGCCGAGAATTTAGCCGAGATTTAGCCGAGAGGGTTAATGCCTCCGTTTGCCCGAAGATAACACCTGAAGATCTCAAGGTCGTGAGCTCGGGACTGCCGGAAGTCTCTGCGAGCAGCAGACCTTGGAAACTGCGGCTGATTACAAGCTGAGTTTCAGCTGCCTCGTGGGAGGAGGAGTGTGCTGAAATCAGCTGCATCTCTGGTGGCAGCAGGGAAGCCTCATCAGCCAGCAGACGACAGATGGGTGGCTAAAGAAAGAAGGCTAAATCCAGAAAGAAAGATCTGTAGGAGTGTTGTTCTTGGAAGATAGAACATTCTGTAAATTGTAAAAACCTTCGGGTTTGTGAGAAAGTCTGCCTATGTAAACCGCCTTGAGTTCAATCATTAGAGAAATCTAGTGATCTTAAGAAAGGCGGTATATAAATAAATGTATTATTATTATTATTATTATTATTATTATTATATTAAAATATAATATTTATTATAAATAAATAATAAAGTATATTTATTTTATAAATAAAATAAAATTTATTCATTTTTCTGGTCCTTGAGACCATATCAGATATAGGATGCAGCACGCCTGCCAAAAAAGTTTGGAGACGCCCGATATAGACAGTTCTCAAAAGATGCAGATATTACTGGACAGCTCTATCTTTGCGCTGGCTGGAGCCATCTGCCTTAAGATGGGCAGTAAAAAGATATTCCACTGTGGCAGAATGTGCGTGATGTGGGAACAGAATGCATGTGCTGTGCATGGATGAAAGGATGTGGGCACCACTTTTGAGTGGGGCAATGCACTGGAATCCCATGCAGAAATATGTATATCTCATTCTATCCAAACAACATTCTCTTGCCCAACAAGGTTTCATTGAGAACACATACACAATGAGAGAGAGAAAGAGAGAGATCATTTTGCTGTCAATTTATTTGCATCATGATTTGATAAGAATGCATAGCCCTTTTCCATAACTTTAGTTTGCAACTGAAATATTTTATTCTTTTTCGCGGTCTCTCCTGTTACACTTTGCTGAACGCTCCACAAACTTGCTAGGATGAAAATCCAGGAAGAGTGAGGTCCACAGGCTCCATGTTCTAACCACTAGGCTTCTGACCCCTTTGCTCCATTCCCATGAAGGGCAGACTCCATAGGGGGTGGGGTCTTCCTATTGAAGCTCATTTTTTGTGCCACCACATGGGTAACACGTCAGGGCTGCCACTGCAGACAGGGAGAGAGTTGCAAAGCCTCAGGGCCACCAACACAGGTCACCTAAGGGGCCACTTCAGGCCCCCAACAAACCACAGGGAGGGGTGAGAAGGTGCCCGGAACATTGGCCAGCAAAGCTTGGCTGGCACAAGGGACACCATAAAGTATGTCTGGACCACTCTCGGAGTCAGAGAGGCCAGCACACAGATGTGCGCCATCCTCCCTGACTCAGAGCGTGGTCCAAACGTGCTTTACGGTGGCCTTTGTGCTGGCCAATCTTTGCTAGCCTAACTAGGCCAGCTAAACCTCAGGTTAGGACTGCATTCTGTCTCTTCCAAATGCCTCTGGAATCCTAGGTCCCATATCTGCTAATTCCCACAGTGCTTTTCTCCCACCCCCAAGGGACCAAGAGAAACTTCCAGTCATTTCTACCCCTTGGGACTCAGTGTCTTGGTTTCTGCAATAACCCCAAAGAAAGGGCTCCTGGTCTTCAAACTCTGCTCTGGTGGACATCATGTCCCTTCTGCAGGTAATGTGGTCCCAGATCTTCCCTCTGATGTTCTCGTAGATATTTTCCTTGGAAGAGCCTAGACCCTCAGTGCATCAGTGCATCAAAAGGTCTTTGCCTTGTTGGTCTCTACTCACCTGCAGGAAGCAGGGCACAGAGAAGGCAGGTGGTCAGGAGAACTTTCATCGTGCTGGAAAGATCCAACGCCAACGAGGAGTTGGAGTTGAGTTGGACCAGCCAAGGTGAGTGGCACATCCAGGGGCTTAATCAGGAGAATTTATAGGCGAAGAGGAGCCCCAGGGCAACTCCTGAGCATAACAGGTTTGGTGTGAGGCGGGAAGCGATCAGACAAGGGCTGTACGTTTTCCATGAATCCCCATGACATTCAGCTGGAACAGGTGGAAACCAGGGTTGATATTTTGCTAGACATCTTTTCCATCTGTCCCCGTCCCAATTACAATTCATTGGGTGCTGGGAAACAATAACGTGGCAGGCTGTAAAACTTAATTTCTTTGAGATGACTGATCGCTCCTCAACAATGTCGTGCTGCCACGTCTTCGTATCCCAACAGCCAGGCAACCTGAGATGGGTCTTTATTTTTGCAAGAAACTAGCAACAAGAAGAGTGCATGTCCTGCCATTCAATCTCATGTGACCATATTGATGCTAGAACCTTCTTTCAGCCTCAAGCCAGTGACTGGACACACGTATGGGAAAAGGTTCTTGGATGCTGCATTCGCAAGAGTGAGAGCGCAATCCTAGTGTTAGGCCGGCATAAACTAAGCAGAATTATTTTAAAAGAATAGGCTGATAAGGATGTAGCTATATAGCAGGCAATGGGTGGACTCTGGCATTCAATAGAAAGCCTATGCATTCCACAGGATGCCTGTTCAGGTAAGAAAGAAACTTATTCTGACCTGACATACTTTCCCTAGAGATTGTATGGCATGCCTAGTTCTTCCATAGAATGCCTACCCCTCTTGGGGCAAAATGTACAAGAAGCATCATTCAAGTCAGCTGCAACACAACAGTCCATGGGAACCAGGCAAGGATTTGATAAGAGAGAGAGAGAGAGAGAGAGAGAGAGAGAGAGAGAGAGAGAGAGATTATTTGTTAATTTATTCTGATTATGTTTTGATAAGAATTGAATGCTTCCACCATTTTCCTTTTAGCCTACAGCTGAAAGGCTATTTTATTCTTTTTTTTTTTTGTCTGTCTAGTTACACTTCATTGAACTGTCCACAAACCACTAGGATGAAAATTCAGGAATCGCGAGTCCTCTAACCTCCACATCCTCCACATTCTAACCACTAGGCTTCTGACCCCTTTGCTCCATTCCCATGAAGGGCAGACTCCACAGGGGGTGGGGGCTTCTTACTGGACCACCTTGCCCAGAAGACCCAGACAACGGAGCATCGTCGCATTTCAGATGGGTGAATTCGGAAGACATAAAGTGACCAATATTTTCCCATTCTTCTACAGTATAGTTGCAATAATTTTTCGTTGCACAGCCTTGAGCACCGATCAGAATTTGAACACCTCCGGCTGGGAAGGAAAAAAAAAGAAGAGTTCACATACTGCCTAACATTTGACAGAAACCGGCCACTATTGGTAGTACAATATCCCAGTTCTCATAGCCAAACTCACTTCCAGAGTCCTTCCTCCAAATATTCTGCATTGCAGAATGTTCTATTCTGTTTTCCTTTGGCCATCCTCATCTCTGCAGCAGTGGCTCCCTCCCTCATTGATCCAACAGCCAACAAGAACTTTCTTTTATACAACTTTCTTTTAGTTGGCTCCTCTTCGGAGCCAACGTACCCTCCATTTTGCTTTAGCCATTGGGAAAAGTTCCGAAGAGGAGGGGGGAGCAACTGCTTGCAAAACCTAGGTAGTCCTCCCCATGTGATCGTGGGCAGTCTGCTGCAATATATTTGACAGACGGGGGGGGGCTGTCCAATGAGAAGCATATTAAGTCAAGGGGGTGGGGGTTGTAATGAAGGTGTGTGTCTTTGGAGCAAACAAACACAGGCCTGTTGGGCCACATGACTTACGTGTTCTGGCCTTAATACCAAAGTTTACACAGGCAGTCTCATTAGCCCGGCAGCTGATCACCTTGTCACTCTGGCAATGGTCTGATTCGAAGGACATGCAAGCTGGACACTTCCGCCCATTGAGTTCAAGTTCACTGCGAGGTGGCACTGCCAAAATGAAACAATTGCATTCAGTCTAAGCACCATCCAGACAATCTAGTCTTTGTCCAGATACTTCTTGACTAGGAACAATTGCGGGGCTGTGAAATGTCAAAACACTTTGCTCTACAGAGATGGAGATACTTACTGCGGAACTCTTTATTATTGCACAGGTTTGTCGTGCAAGTGTGCATATTTGCAAAGAGGCTAATTGTGTCTGTTGTCAAGCCGTAGTGATCGGTCTTCCAGAACTTAGATTCGGCACATGTCTTAATAATTGTGTTGAGAATTCTGAATTCACCTACGAATGGAAATTGGAAACAAATGCTGAGATCTGCAGGTTTTCAAGTAAATCGTGATTGTCTATTCAGGTTAAACTTTTAATGTGAAAATTGTTTGCATTTTGAATGTTTTTAAAACTACATAATCCAGACCGTTTTGTGCACCAACAGAAGTGGAAAATTCCACACCTGACCTCATGTGACAGGTCGCAGCCAAAGCACAGGTGCAGAATAGACAGTTTATTCTGCATCCCCAAGGGGGGGAAAAAATTCAACAGGCAAAATCCAGCCACCAACATCTGGTGGGAGGTGCATAAGAACCATAAAAACAGCAACAACATCGTATCAGCCTACTCACCAACAGAAAGACCATAAGTGACCGTGACACAGACATTTTCCTCATCTTCACATTCTATTGTGGCAGGCTTCTTGCACGCGGGTTTTTGGCCAGCGCACATGTAACACGTTAGAGATGCCACTGCAGACAGAGAGAGATGTGCGAAGCCTCAGTGCCACCAACACAGGCCACGTAAGGCCACCAACACAGGTCACGTAAGGGGCCCTCTTCAGGCCCCCCAACAAACCACGGTGGGGTGAGCAGGTGCCTGGAACATTAGGCCAGCAAAGTCTGGCTGGCACAAGGGACACCATAATGTATGTCTGGACCACTCTCGGAGTCAGAGAGGGCAGCACACAGATGTGCGCTATCCTCCCTGACTCCGAGAGTGGTCCAAACGTGCTTTACGGTGGCCCTTGTGCTGGCCAATCTTTGCTAGCGTAGCTATGCCAGCTTAACTTCAGGTTAGGACTGCATTCTGTCTCTTCCAAATGCCTCTGGAATCCTAGGTCCCATATCTGCTAATTCCCACAGTGCTTTTCTCCCACCCCCAAGGGACCAAGAGAAACTTCCATTCGTTTCTACCCTTTGGGACTCAGTGTCTTGGTTTCTGCAATAACCCCAAAGAAAGGGCTCCTGGTCTTCAAACTCTGCTCTGGTGGACATCATGTCCCTTCTGCAGGTCATGTGGTCCAGATCTTCGCTCTGATGTTCTCGTGGATATTTTCCTTGGAAGAGCCTAGACCCTCAGTTCCTCTGCTCAGTGCATCAAAAGATCTTTGCCTTGTTGGTCTCTACTCACCTGCAGGAAGCAGGGCACAGAGAAGGCAGGTGGTCAGGAGAACTTTCATCGTGCTGGAAAGATCCAACGCCAAGGAGGAGTTGGAGTTGAGTTGGACCAGCCAAGGTTAAGCCATACAGGGGCTTAATCAGGAGAATTTATAGGTGAAGAGGAGCCCCAGGGCAACTCCTGAGCATAACAGGTTTGGTGTGAGGCAGGAAGCGATCAGACAAGGACTGTATGTTTTCCATGAATCCCCGTGACATTCAGCTGGAACAGGTGGAAACCAGGGTTGATATTTTGCTAGACATCTTTTCCATCTGTCCCCGTCCCAATTACAATTCATTGGGTGCTGGGAAACAATAACGCTGTAAAACTTAATTTCTTTGAGATGACTGATGGCTCCTCAGCAGTGTAGCAATTCAGAGCGCCACCCGCAGCCTGAGCTGGAATGGGCAGGCCAGCAGGACCGGGGTTGGGTCTGGTTGCAGCAACACCCAGGGCAATGGGAATCGAGCCTCCTTCCCTGGGTAATATGCAGTGGCCCAAATGGGGCTACTCAGAGAAATTGCTGGCACAACTCCAATCTGGGCTGCCTGAGCTGGGGGTTAGGATCCAGCCTAAGTGTCAGATCCTGTCTCTAACCCCCCTCCCTGGGTCAGTCCGCTCACCAGCCCGCCTGTCCCCTCCCTCCCCCACCCAGTTCTGCCGGGCACTTGTGAACGGCTCTTGTGTCGCGACCCACCAGAAGCGATGTCATAGCAAGAAGTGATGATGTCATCAAGCAGGAAGTGCCATCACTGTGACATAAAAAAATGACACTCCTGGCATGCAAACGGGCATTCTTGGACTGCAGCAACTGCACCACCAGGAAACATCCCTGACAGAAGGCAAGAGTAGGATAAAATATTACGTAAAAGCACTGAATTAAAACTTTTATATTTTTTTTAAAAAACCTCTCCTGAAAATTCAAACTGCTGACACTCACAAAACAAATACAAGCAAGAGTAAGGTCTGCAGCTTTCAAGATGGCAGCTCCCAGCATTCCACGACCCACCTGACATTAGGCTGTGACCCACCAAGTGGGCTGTGACCAGTGGTGTCATTCAAATGATTTAGGAACAGGAACTCACTTTTGATTGGCACTTGTCGGGAACCCGAAACCAGCCACGGAGCCCGTTAGGATCCGGAAGGTCCGTTCTGGTCCGTTCCCCCTGAATGACATCACTGCCTTCGCCCCCCTAGGAATCCAGAGTCGCTCCCTTTAACCCTCTGAGTGCCAGCCAACCAAGAAGAAAAGCTCTTTGCAGAGGAATTGGGAAGGGGGAGGAGGGAGAGTGAAGTGGGTGGAGTCAGCCCTAATTTTAACTAGTGGAACTGAGTTCCCCTGCGCTCCCCCTGCATGACATCACTGGTTGTGACCCTCAGTTTGAGAAACGCTGGCACAAGCCATGCAGCCCTGGCTGCCCCAGAGCTGGTGAGGATTAGGCTGTCGGCTTGCTAATTGACAGTGTCTGCCTTTATCCCTGGCATTTTCCCCTCCCTGTTGGATCCTTTAGCTTTTGAATAAACTTTCTGCATTTTTACCTGCCTTGGAAGCATGGAGCAGGGAACAGATGGTTTCCAGTCACATTAGCATGACCACATCTCTCAGATTGTCCCGTTCCACTCATTGGGGCAAAGACACTCATTTCCATTTGTTCTCAGCACTCTGTGGAAACACCGAGTTTCAGAACAGCACCAAATGCTTAAGGCAAAAACTGAACGGCTCCTTCAATCTTTTGCAACAATTTCATCACACTCAGGCCCAGATCACAATGGGCTTGGATCCTGAAGTCAGCAGTATGCTCATCCGCATTTACGGTTGGAATTGCAAGATCCAGGAGTCTGCAGCCAGAAAAGGAACATCGCTGCCGCTGAAAGCACACGTAGAAATGCACACTCGTGGCAAGATCCTGGCTCCAGAGAGACAGCCAAGTTACTGCCAGTGCCTTCCGATTTCTGGTGAGAGAAGGTTGCATGGTGTACAAATCACAATAACCCTTTTCAGATTGGCTGGGTGCCTGTCACCCCAATTGAGACTAATCAGGGTGTTCCAGAATTAGAACAGCACAGATATTTCTGGGGGATGTCCTGGGGCTCCTGTCCTTCACCTTAAAAACCCACAAAATTAGCCTCTTGAGCATCAGATATCTGACAGCTTCAGCTCCTCTCTGCTCTTTCCAACACCATGAGAACTCTTCTGAGCTTATGCCTCTGCCTGGCCCTGTTTCAGTCAGGTGAGTGGGAAGCAGGTATGAAGGTGGTCTTTTGGTGATGGCCGGGAAGAGCGTGTCTGCAGTGGGGCTGGCCATTTCAGTCGAATAGCAGCCCGCTTTCCTCACAAGGAAGAGGAATAGTGCATGGGGGGCCCCACCTCCCAGCGATGTTCGGTTGCTTGTAGTTTCACTACCAGAATATTTTGGCTTGCTGGAAGCAGGAGTCAGGCCTCCTGCTGTTTGTGAGGGGGGAGGAGTGGAGACGTGTGGTCCGTGGTCCTTTGGAGGGGAGGAACTGCAGAACAGAGGTCTTTAAAAAGCCACGATTCCTGAAGTGGGGGGGGGGAGACCTGGCTACAGAGGCATTTCTACAGGGATGGCAAAGCTCTAAGTTTTGCAGGAAGCTTTACCCTGTCATGTAAATCCCTCCTCTCCTTTGCTGCTGTAGCCAGTAAGCAACGCCAAGATGTTGCTGTTCCCTGTGAGGATTGGCTAAAACGGTGCAGGAGAGGAGTGATTTCCACTGCAAGGGAAGGCTTCTTGCAAAACTTAGAGCTTTGCCATTCCTGTAGAAATGCCACTGCCTGGCTAGCAGCAGCGTCAGCCCACGGCGACGGACCTGGCAGTGCAAGAGCAGTTCTGGGCAAGGGGAGGGTGGGCAGGAGGAGGAACTGGGTGAGGGTGGGCCATAGAGTAAATATAACACTAGAGGCGGCATGACGTCATTTTCTTGAAGCTTCCGGGTCAACAAATATGGCTGACTCATATCTTTCCCGCCAAGGAGGATTGCCGCAAATTCACGAATAAAAATCTCCCTGCACGCGTGTAAAAATTAATTTCAACCTCTTTAATCATGCCTGCGTGTTCTGCATACGGGTGTGCGAATCCCTGTACAGAAAATGAGATTTATTTTCCACGGAAAGATTCATGTATTCACATTACATCGGCTCAATAAAACAACCGTTAACAGTGAGTGCATTATTTTTTGAAGCTGTGTAATTTATTGTTGTTCCCAGCAGTCTCATTCACCATTTTCTGACACCCACTGTTAATGGTCTAGAAGGTAAGAAAAAAATATATTTCCCCCCTCCTTTTTTCCCCCTTCCCGTTTACACGTCTTTTCCCGCCTTCCATTTTCTACTGTAATATTTTCGAACTTCTGAACATTAACAGAATTTGTTTTATGGGGGGGGGTGAGTGTAGAAGTTTAAAAAAAATACCCTTAATAGTCTAGAAGTAAAAAAGAATTACTCTCATATTGACAACTACTTGTGTTATACATTGAGAGATTTTAATGTAATTTTCCTACATATTTATCTGATTTTTGCCCACACTCCCCTTTTTTTCTTTCCTTCCCGTTCACACTTTATTTTTGCTTGTGTAGATTTAATTAAAGTCTGTCAAAATAGTGCAGTCTGAGTTAAAATAGACAGCATTTCGTCCGGTACGTTCAGTAATATAATTACGCGGAATTAAACCAGTAATGTCATTCATTAACAAGGAGACGGAACGCGAGGCGGGACTTACCCCTTGATTGACAGGGGGCCCGTTCCGCGTTGCCGCCTGCCTCTCCGCCGCGGGGGCTTCTTCCGGGTTGCGCGCCCCTCCGCGGCTCTCCTGATCACCCAGCGCACCTCCCCAGGCAAGCGGGCACCCCCTCTGAAGCCAGGGGTGCCCGCACGGCGCTCAGCAAGGTCGCGACGCGTCATCAACGAGCGACCAATCAGGCGGTGAGTCCAATTTCGCGTTCCGTCAGATGATTTCTGAATGACGCTACTGAATTAAACCTTGTAAGTGCATATTAAATCATAATAAGATTACCAGTGATGTTTCTACACGATCACACGTTTTTATTTTCGTAAGTTTTTACTTCAGGAGTAAACTATTCAGTCGTAAACACTACACGCAAAGCAATCTGAAACGCTTGGAATGATTGTTTTGAGTCACCAAACATGGCTGCTAAGCCCGCCTCCTGGCTTCATTTGGTTCCCATTGACTCTTAAAGGCATGCCGTCTCTAGTGTTATATTTACTCTATGGGGTGGGCAGGCCGGGCCTGGGGAGGTCGGCAGGCCCGCTGTGTACGGCCTGCTGTCCAGCAGGCGCAGATTGAGGAACCCATAGGGGAGGCTCCTGCGCACTCCAAACTGTGCTGGATCCATAGGATTACCAGATCCAAACGGCGACAGAGCGCCTGTACCTTTAACCATTGTATAGCAGAGAGAATGTGGGCAGGGGCATCTCCACATGGAAGGGTTTCAAAAGCTGCCCCTGCCCATATTCCCTCTTCTATACAATAGTTAAAGGTACAGGCACTCAGAGGCGGATCTAAGGGGGGGGGGAAATCTGTAAGTGTTGCAAGAAGCCTTACCCTGCCATGTAAATCCCTCCTCTCCCTTGCTGCTGTAGCCAGTAAGCAACGCCAAGATGTTGCTGTTCCCTGTGAGGATTGGCTAGAACGGTGCAGGAGAGGAGTGATTTCCACTGCAAGGTAAGGCTTCTTGCAAAACGTACAGATTTGCCCCCCTCCCTTAGATCCGCCTCTGCAGGCACTCTGTCCCAGTTTGGATCTGGGAACCCTATGGATCCAGCGCAGGCCTGCCAGCCTTGCTGTTCCAGCACAGTTGAGGATTATGCCCTAACTAAGTGTGTGTGAGAGAGAAAGAGAGAGCGATCTTCTAGAGTAAATAAGACATTAATGACTGCAGGAGAAAGTGACCAGCAGCTTGTAAATACTACCGACAATGTTGACACTGACACTACATTGTGAGGCGGTTTGCCAAGTATTGTTCTCTCCCTGGGTGGGGCTAAAGTCTTACAGTGCTTCTTTCCCCTCGCCTGCAGTGGCCTCTCTGGAGTGCTATTCCTGCGTGCACCTTGGGAAGACGTGCAGACACCCCAACGTCGAGACGTGCGCCTCGGACGAAGGCACGTGCATTACCTCAGTGGCACAAGGCTCTCTCGGTAAGTGAGGGTGACTGGCCTACCTCACAAGGTTGGTGTGATGTCAGCCTCCCCGTGGTTGAAGCAATGCACCAAGGTCTAGCCTCCTACCCCCTGGATTTGACAAGAAAGTATGGAACGGAGTGGAAGAGGAAGTGTAGAGGAGAGAGGTTTGGTGGGCTGTCCTCCGCACTTCCTTTTTCACTTCATTCCACTCTTCCTTTTCAAATCCAGGGAGCAGGTGAAAGAAGTAAAAGATTGACAGTAGTCAAAGTGCCCTGCTAATCTGTTATGTTGCCTTCTAGACAGACTGGCTCTGCCCCAGCTTAATCCTGAGACTGCATATGGGCTACAAACTGAAGACCAGAACCAGGGGACATCCTCCAAAAATTGAGCATCGGAAGAGTTAGAATGGACAAAAGAAAACGTTTCTTTAGCCAGCGTTTCATCATCCTGTGGAACTCTTTGCACAGGATGCGGTGCTGGCGTCTGGTCGAGATGCCTTTGAAAGGGGATTGGGCAGATGGATGAAAACTCCATCACAGGTTACAAGCCATGATAGGTATACAAAACCTCTAGATTTTAGAAGTGGACTGACTCAAAATGCCAGGTGCAATGGGGTGGCCACAGGATGCAGGCGTCCTGTTGTTCTGTGTGCAGCCTGAGGCATCTGGTGGGCCACTGTGAGATACAGGAAGCTGGACCTGATCTTCTTACGTTCTTAAGGCCCAGTTATTATAGCTCCCTCCCCACATACAGGACAGCAAACTCTGGTTTATTTACCTCATATTTACCTCAGAATTTTACCTCAGAATGCCAGACGCAAGGGAGTGGCAACAGGATGTGGGCATTGTGTTGGCTTATATGCTCCCTCAGGCATCTAGTGGGCCGCTGTGAGATACAGGAAGCTGGACTAGATGGACCTTTGGCCTGATCCAGCTGGGTTATTTTTATATGTGTGTGTGTGGTGGGTTTTTTTACCATATTTCAGAGAGTTCTCAGAAGCGGTATTCTAGATCCTATTTTGCCTGTGGGACCTGTTCCTTCTTCCATGTGTCCCAATACTGTCTTTTGTCAGACTGGTTCTGTGGGTTCCAAAGCACTTGAAACTGGGACATCTGGTCCAACAACCCAATCGTAGGTTCAGTACAGACCGACACAAGCCCAGCACAGAACTATCTCACAAAGTTCACTGTTACAAGGGCTACTCTGGCTACTTCAAAAGTCTTATGCGTACTCATGCCAAACAGATTATTTGATGGTTAGCCATGACAGCTCAAAGCAAACCCACATGATCAGAGGTCTTGTGCATAACCGATGCTGAGGGCAGACAAAGGAAGGCTGTTTCTTTCACATCCTGCTTGTAAACACCAGAACCGTGGTGATGGTGGGGACACCCACTAAAACTGTCGGGAGAGTTGGAACACAGAAGAGGAAATATTGTTTTACCCAGCATCTCATTAAGCTGTGGAACTCATGGCTACAGGATGTGGTGATGGTGTCCAGCCTTGAAAAGAGGATTGGATAGCTTGATTGAGGAGGATAGCTTGATGGAGGAAGAGTCCACCACAGGTTACAAGCCATGATGGATATGTGCAACCTCCTGGTTCTAGAAGCAGGTGAAACTCAGAATGCCGGGTGCAAGGGAGTGGCCACAGGACGCAAGCATCTTCTTGTCTCATGTGCTCCCTGAGGCATCTGGTTGGCCACTGTGAGATACAGGAAGCTGGACTACATGGGCCTTTGGCCTGATCCAGCGGGGCTCTTCTGATGTTCTTATGTAAGTTTCTACCTGCCTGACCACCATAGGAAAGAAAAAGCGGGACATGTGTGTGAGCACACACTTGTACCTTTATGTGTGAGCGAGTGATTTCTTTCCTCTTTTCCCATTCCTCTCTTTCACAGGTGCCTTTTCGATGACCATGTCTGTCATGTCCTGTGCTAAATCTCAGTACTGCACCTCGGGCTACTACAGTGCTAGCGTAACTGATTCTCTCCACACTCACATGAAGATCTACTGCTGCCAGACAGACAAGTGCAATAATGTGTCCATCACGCGTAAGTATCTCCCTTCTTCTCAGGCGATAGAATGCCAGAGATCCTATTGATCCAATTACAGAATTACAATACACAAAATTATGCAAAGGTAAAGGTAAAGGTTTCCCCATGACCGAATGGTCTAGTCATGACCGACTGTAGGGGGCGGTGCTCATCTCCGTTTCTAAGCCGAAGAGCCTGCATTTGTCCGAGGACAAATTTCCATGGTCATGTGGCCAGCATGACTATACGCCGTAGCACATGGAACGCCGTTACCTTCTCACCAAAGTGGTACCTATGTATCTACTCGCATTTGTATGTGCCTTCGAACTGCTAGTTTGGCAGGGGCTGGGGCAAGCGATGGGAGCTCACTCCCGTCGTGTGGTCTCGAAGTCCCAACCTTCTGGTCAGCAAGCTCAGCAGGAGAGGTCCCCTCCTTTGGCTCCAGGGCCCCCTGTCTGACCCCGTACCTAGGTACGATGGGCCCTAATATTCAGGAATGGGGCAGCAAGACAACTTCAGCCGACCCTGACTAACCACAAACACTGTTCCTTGACCAGTACCTGAAGACAAACAACGTACCCACAACGGGATGAAGTGCCCAAGTTGCTTCTCTTTCTTCAAAGACCACTGTGAGGCTCGGAACAAAGTCAACTGCCTCCACGAGGAGGATCACTGCTTCTACTATGGTGGCATCATCAAGAACGGTGAGCCTTGCACAATATCGCAACAGCAGGGTCTATGGGGCAACCCAACACAGCATGGGGACTCTGTAAAGGGATGTTCTTTTCCCTCTCTCAAAACACCAGAACCAGGGGGCATCCGCTAAAGCTGAGGGTTGGGAGAGTTAAAACAGATAAAAGGAAGTACTTTTTTACTCAGCGGGTAGTTAATCTGTGGAACTCTGCCACAGGAGGTGGTGATGGCATCTGGTCTGGATGCCTTTAAGAGGGGATTGGACGGATTTCTGGAGGAAAGGTCCATCGTGGGCTATAGGCCATGATGGACTGTGCAACCTCCTTACATTGGTGGTGGGCTACTTCAGAGTACCGGATGCCAGGGAGTGGCAACAGGATGCAAGCATCTTGTTGTCTCGTGCCTCCCTGGGGCACCTGGTGGGCCACTGTGAGATACAGGAAGCTGGACTAGATGGGCCTTTGGCCTGATCCAGCGGGGCTCTTCTTATGTTCTTATGGGGCCCTGCTGCAGCTGTTTGGGGCTTAAAACTAAACAGTCAGGGAGTTTGCAGTTCTCTGGGATCCCTCCCAAGGTCTCATGCCTGACTGGAGATGCTGGAGATGGAAAATGGGACCCTCTGGGTGCAAGGCATGTGCTCTACCACTAAGCTATGGCCAAGGCTGGCCCGTCAATGTGGCCAACTGAGACAGTCGCCTCAGGCAGCCAATTTGCAAGGGGGATATCCAGTTCGGTTTGTCCTCTCTCCCCCAGCCCACTTCACTCTCTCACTCCCTGAATTGGGCGCAGAAGAGAGGGGCAGCATGGAAGTCTCCTCCAGGAGAGAGGAGTGGGTTGGTTGGTTTATTTCACTTTTTTTGTTAAAACACCTGTTGCTTTTTTATTGAATCCCTGGTGTGGTGCCTGAGGCAGCACCCCGATGCTGACACAAGCATCCTTACCTGAAGGTGCACCTCCCCCTCTTCCTGCTCCTTGGATTTGAAAAGGAAGTGGAAAGAGGGAAGGAATGTAGCAGGCTAGAGCACTGGAGACACTCGAACCTGCCCCTCCCCTGCACACTTCCTCTTCTGTTTTAGTCTCCTCTTCCTTTTCCAATCGAGGGAGCATCAGCAGGCAGAAAAATGGAAGCAAACATCAGGCACCCCCCCCCCCAACCTGTTGCCTGAGGCAACAGTTTCAGCTGGCCTAATAAATGGGCCGTGCCTACGGGTAAAGCTTGAAAGTTTAGGAGACAGGACGGATAGATGGACGGAATAGGCTGTTGCATTTTAAGTTGCTGTGGGGAGGGGATTTGGGTTTCCAAAAAGATCTTTTTTTCCCAAACAGGTACACAAATCCGCAAAGTTGCAGCTCGAGGCTGTGCCACCAAAAACATTTGTGTATTGAGAAAGGGAACCGCAGATGCTGCTAATCACCCACTGGCAGAAAACATCACACATGCAGAGTGCTACCCGGCAGAGCCGTCCCCATCCCGTGAACTGTAGCTAGGACACAGGATCTGTGGTGGCCAACTTCTTCAGCAGCCCCTGCTCCCTGGCCTTTAACAGCCTCTTGAGCTCGCAGGGGATCTTATTGGCCCACCCTGAAAATGTTCACCGGCTGCTTTTCCGCAGATCAAGCTCCTGGTAAAAGCAGAGGAACCTGGCTTGGTTTCTTCTGATCAGTTGGCAACCCTAGCCAGAGGGCAGACCAAAGAGAATCCCGGCTGAATTAAAAATGAGGCCTGGCTTCCAAGTTCACTTCCACAATAAATTGGTGCGGCAAATAAAATCTGTGTTGTGTGTGCATTTGTAAATGCACAGTGAGTTGTGTCTCACTGGAGTTCCATTAATTTCAAAGATACGTAGGGATTATTAGTTTTTATTGGGGTGGGGAGGAATGCTACCCAGGGTACTTGTACAATTTTTAATACTTTTAATAGAAAGGATGAATAAGCTCCATCCATGAAGTTTTCCTCCAACACACAAACTGCTGGCTCAAGAGAGACATCTGCCTGTCATCAGGCAGATGATGAGTCTGGGTGAGACGGTTTTGCTGTCCCAGATCTTCCTCTTCTCTGGATCTCTGACAGTCTATCCCACCACTCTACTCTCCACACTTCCCTCTCCACACATTTCCCTCTCCCTTTTCATAGCCCATTGTGTTCACATTGCAGAGACTTAAAAAAAAATTCCTTGGTAAAAATGTCTGGGCTTGGGGATAGCCTGGATTTCAGATAAGGGATCACCTACCTGCCTTATGTGAGAACCAGCATTCACATTTTGTTTTATGCTTCGTTTTCTGTGTTGTGATTCGTAGAAATTATGACCCAATGATCACACAAAATTATGATCCAATCGAGAAGAAGAAGGGGCCTAAAAGAGACTTTGTACCATCTCCACCCCAAAGGGGTCCAAAAGAAACTTTCTACCTCCTAATAAAATTCCTCCCAGAACCCCTGTTCATGTTGGAGGCGCAAGGGGAGATGCACGCCCAGTGATGTCATGCAGGGGGAACGTGGGGGAACTCAGTTCCACTAGTTAAAATTAGGGCTGACTCCACCCACTTCACTCTCCCTCCTCCCCCCTCCCAATTCCTCTGCAAAGAGCTTTTCTTCTTGGTTGGCCGGCACTCAGAGGGTTAAAGGGAGCGACTCCGGATTCCTAGGGGGGCGAAGGCAGTGATGTCATTCAGGGGAAACGGACCAGAATGGGTGTTCCGGATCCTAACAAGGTGCCCTGGGTTCTGAGTTCTGGGTTCCCGACAAGTGCCAATCAAAAGTGAGTTCCTGTTCCTAAATCATTTCAATGACACCACTGTGCACTCCCCAAAAAGATGCACTCCACACAAAAAGAGTCCCAGTGTCGCAACATTGACCAATTCAAATAAACTTTTATCAAAGAGCATTTCTGAGATGGTGTGAAGATGGAGAGTCATTTGGAAAGTTCCCCACGCCCCGCCCCAGGAAGAATGAAAGGCACCAAAATGAAATGTATCTTCCTGAACCAAAATGCTCCTTTGCAAGCAATCCCTGTTCATAGTTTTGGTAAAACTCCGCAAGATGGGCCAAGTTTCGTCTCCTGCTCGATCAGATCAAAAGGTATGTGCGAAAGGCAGTCCACAAGTTAGGCCAAGGCAACTATTTTTCCCCTGTTACTTCACTCTGGCAATTTCCAGGTTTACAGGAAGTAAGTCACATAGGCAGCCGGGGGGGGGGGGGTTGACCATAAACAGGAACCATCATGGAATACTACAAAATTGCACACTCAGAACCATCCTGCCCCAGGCAAACAAGACAGGTGCCTGGGGGCGGTCCAGGCTTCTCGGAAGAGGGGATGTGATGTGCAATCAGAACTTGTTTTCCCGCATCCCACGAAACTACCTGCCCCTTTCTCTACCGGCCACTTTACTATAAATTCCTCTGAAAAGTCTTCGTCTGGACCAGCTGTCCTGGAGGATCCAACCTGGCTCTCAGTCTTCCCGTCACCATGAAGGTTTTCCTGTGTGTGTTTCTCCTCCTGGTTCTGCCGTCTGCAGGTGAGCACAACCCAAAACACCTGGGCTCTTTTTCTCATCTCTGGGAAATGAATAGGCGGGGGGAGGGGCTCGACTAGAGAACCCAGGTATTGAGGTGTTCTTGGTGGGAGTTTGCAATTCTAGATAAGATGAAAATCAAAAGACATAAGAGTTAAGACTTCTCTTGAGGATTGGAGAAGGAGAATCTAGAACAGGACCGGCCCCTTCATGAGGCCAAGTGAAATACTTGCCTCAGGTATCAGATGGGGGGATACCTGCCTCCACGGATCCTCCCAACTTAGAAGGGCGTTGTTTGAGGACTGGGAGCCAGGCCCTCTAGATAGATGCATAGGAATGAGAGTTTCTTTCCCCCTAGTCATGGGTAAATTGCTAGAAAAGCAAAAAGACGGGAACGAAGACTCCTGCATCCTTTCTCCCCTCCCTAGAAAGGTAGAGGAGTCTAGTGGATGACAACAAAGGATTTTCATGAGAATGGAGAGGGTGTCCGATTAGGAATGCTGCCCAGTTGCCTATTGCATAGCGCACTCAAGTTCATGTTCAGCTGTAGTCTGTGAGCCTTTGCATTACAGGCTGTGCATCATGAGGGGAACTGAAATTTGAATGATAAAAGCTGGTGCCACAAGAAGGTCACAGTGCCCCCTGGTGCATTTCTGGAAAAAAGACAGGGAGGCACCATCGAAAAGAGGGAATCTAAGGCTTGAATTTCACCCACATGCAGATCCATGCTTTCCATTCAGAATGCACTTGTATGGTTTGCAAATAGCATCAGTGTTGTGCAAATTGACCCAAAACCGCAGGAGAGGGAGAGGTTGTGGGGTTGGAGGTTGTGGTTTAAGTGGGGAACTACACTGGGGGCCAATTGCAGATGGGCCCTGTGCACTATTAATTTGAAGCTGCTATTGTCTTTCAATGGAATATTCCGGGGGGGGGGGGGGGTGATGCTCAATCAGGTTAGAAATTGAGCGAAGTGCTTTAGGTTCCAATTCTATGCACATGTTCCTAGGAGTAAGCCATACCTGAACACATTGGGACTTTCTTCCGAGTAGACCTGCATGCTCTAACTCTCTCAGCTTCCCTGCCATATTGCAATTGCAAGCACTTGAAACGTGACTCTAAATGCAGACTGCGAAGCCCATCCCCGCTGGGTTGTGGCAGACTGGTTTACTCCTGTGTAGGAGCCTCACAAGGCCCTGATTTGAATCAGGACCACAGCATGGAGTTCGGCGATTGAACCCTGAAAGTACCATTTGCTACAATGGGAGGGGGAGATCAAAATAAGCCTTTGGAGGGATGGAAAGATGAAAATGGGGGACAACGTTTTCTCTTTTTTTTTTCCAGCTACCTGTCTGAAATGTGTTCTGTGTTTGAATGATGAAGAAACCTGTAGGAACACCACCAACCAGGAATGCAAGCCTGAGGAGGATACCTGCATTTCTGGAGTCACAGAAATCTTCCTGGGTGAAGGTGAAAGGAAATGTTCCCCAAATGCAACAGCTGTCATTCTTGATCTACCCCCCCCCTCCCCGTTAAGATCATCTCAAGCTATGTTGCTGCCTTAGGCAAACAATAAGAGTGCAATCCTGCTAAGTGGGCAAGAGGCACTTTTTCAAGTGGTGTCCTCTTATATTTAGCAGGGGGAGAGCAATTGTCCCTCTTCACCCCAGCACAGTGTCTTTCTCGTGGCTGTTGCTGGTGGTGTTCTCCATTCTTTTAGATTGTGAGCCCTTTTGGGACAGGGAGCCATTTAACTTCAATGTCATTATTTGCCTGTAAACCGCTTTGTGAACTTTGTGTTGAAAAGCGGTATATAAACACTAGTGATTGATTGATTGGATTGATCCTAACCTGGAGTGAGGCCAGCACAGTTAGGCCAGCAATTTTGGCCGGCACAAGGGGCACCGTAAAGTATGTTTGGACCACTCTCGGAGTCAGAGAGGCCAGCACACAGGCGTGCCCCATCCTCCCTGAAGCCGAGAATGGTCCAAACGTGCTTTATGGCTGTGGCCTAATGTCACAGGCTCTTTGGAGGGCCCCACACCAACACTGCGAGCATATTGTCTGCCACCAGGATCTCTGTGGGCTGTAGGTCAGTGGGGCGAGCAGAGCAGCTTTACCTTGGGCTCTCCTACCTGCCCTTGCCTCCAAGCAGCCCAAAATGGGCCTCCTGGAAGCAGCTGGCGGTGATGTCATCGTGTCACCACCATCTATTTCCAAGTGCTGCACTTTGCGCGTGGCACCACAAGCGCTCTTCTTGGTGAGTGGGTGGGGGGGCCCTGTGGAGAGGGTTTCCTCCCAGGCATGCTCCACATTCCCCCCCCCCGCTCCTAGAGCGGGCCCTGCGTGAGGGTCACCGATGTCTTCTCCAGGCCCAGAGAGTTCCCTTTCTTTCTTCCCCACAGACAGGGAAAATATCACAAGTTCCTACAAGGCATGCTTCCCATCAAAGAAATGCCAGCCCGGCTATTTCAGCACCACCTTAGGAAACAACATGTACAGCCGGAGCAACGTCAGCTGCTGTCAGACCGACTTGTGCAATGGTGAAGACGTCCAGTGTAAGTCTATATCGTGGGGGCGTGTGGTGCTTTGGACCTTTGGTACTTTGGCACATCGGTGGAGGGACCTGCCCAACACCTCCTGGACCCCGAGGGGGGCCAGCCAAATACTGCTCCCTCCTTACCTGGTGATATGCTAGACTCTGTTCTTCCTTCTCTAAAGGGGGACAGAGTGGAACAGGAAGTGTAGAGGAGGGGAATAGTGAACTGGAGCACCTCCAAACAAAAACCATAGAGAACAAGCACTTGCTGCTTGATGGCATCACTTCTGGCTATGACATCACTTCCAGGTTAAGGACATCACTTCCCGTGGGTCCCAAGACAAGTGCCGCTCCAAAAAGTGGGTCTCGGTCTAAAACGTTTGAGAACCACTGGTCTACCCTAGTTAAACACTGAAGGGCGATGATGTCACTTCTGGGTATGACATCACTTCCAGGTTAAGGATGTCACTTCTAGTGGGTCCCAAGACAAGTGCCACTCCAAAAAGTGGGTCTCGGTCTAAAATGTTTGTCTACCCTAGTTAAAGACTGAAGGGGCAAAAGCCTGACTTAACAGCAGAGGCGTAGCTCACTGCCCAGGGCCTGGGGCATTAGCGTCATGATGTCACGTGACATTGTGTCACCTGACATCACTTCAGCGTGTGCTCACTGCAGTGGCCTCACCCACCCCGCTCCTCCTGCTGTGGAGGCTCCCCTTGGAGGGGAGCCAGCACCTCCTTCGGAACTAGGTGGCGCCTGAGGGGCAGTCATGCACCCTTCCTTGAGGCAGCACCCAGCGCGCTCCACCCTAGTTACGGCTCTGCCTAACAGGATAATGACAGCAACGCCAATGACAATAACTGCATTCTTTCTTTCTTTTTTTACCATGGGCATAGTGCAAACTGTAAGGGTTGCTCCGTTTTGTTTCGGCAGTGCCTCCGAGGAACGCCACCCTCAACGGCCTGAAGTGCCCCATGTGCATTTCCAACACTTCGGACCATTGCCACGCCAAGGAGACGGTTGGCTGCACCCACGATGAGGATCGCTGCCTCACCTTCTCCCAGTCTACCAAAGCAGGCGAGTCTCTGCCTCTGGCAGTCCACAATCCTGGTTCTTTCTTGACCCCCCCCCCACTTTCTCCTCCCAACCACTGCACAGCTTCGGCTAAGACAGAGACGGCGAGACCAGCTAGAGAGCACATTGCAGATGAGTGGGGATGCCGTATCCCATGAGCACCCTTCCTTTCTCTTTCCTCCTCCTCCTCCTCCTCCTCCTCCTCCTCCTCTTCATTATCACATTATTAAATGGGAGGCAGTGTCGTGACTGTTGGGAATCTGCGTTTTGGAATGAAATACCTGTCAAATACCCAACAAGTTCAGGCAAAGAGGCAGGTACCGTGTTTCCAGAAAAGCACTCTGGAAGAAACAGGGACGGCAAGACTGCTATGAGCTACTAGCTGCAGCGGCATTCCTCGAGGGGGGGCAAAACACTAAGTTTTGCAGGAGCCTGAGCTCCTGTGGAACATTGCCCTTCCCTCTCACCTCCAGAGCTATCTGCAGCTGGAAGGGAAGGTGCAGCTCAGCTTGCTCTCTTGAGGACTGTTTACCTACACTTGAAGATGAAGTTTCTAATACAAGGACACCCAGAGCTGGCCCTTCCATGCGGCCAACTGATGTGGTTGCCTCAGGTAGCAGAGTAGCAAGGGCACCCACTTCTGGTCACCATCTCCACTGATTTTCTTTCTTGTCTTACTCTCTGGATTGCAAAAGGAAGACACCTGAAGTCTCCTATGCTCTTCGGCCCCAACAGCACTGCCCCTAGAAGTTCTTGCCAGTTGGGCACACTCAGTATGTGTTTCCAAAATGCTTAGGTGAGCATCTGCCTTGTTTGTTCTCTACAGGTGACCACAACCAGACTGTGAGTTTGCAAGGCTGTTCAACCGAGAATACCTGTGCCACCCAAAAGGGAGTGATAGAGCTAGCTGATGGCTGGTATGTTCAAAACATCACCCAGGTGGATTGCCAACCAGCCCGTGAACAACCTCCAATTAAAGAGTAGAGTTGAGAGAAGAGGAAGCCCTCTGCTCGGTGGAATCCCTGTGGCTTGTGGAAGCATCGGCAGCTGGGGAGCCTAGTGGTTAGAGACTCCACTTGGGGTAGAGACTCCACTTGGGGTGCCTGAACCTTCTCAGCTGTTGATGATGAAGAGTGGGATGTGGGGATCAAAATGGGAGAAAACCAGAATGCGGGCGTAGGGGCTGACCCCAAGCATGCTATGTGCAGAGTTCAGTTCTCACTGGATTATGACAAAAATAAATAAACAAAACCATCATTTGTATGTGCCTTTTCTTCAAAGCACCAGGAGACACTTTTCAGTGTGTTGCACCCATGCAGAAAAAAATATACCTGCTGTAGGCATCAGAAAAGTCATTCCATTCCCCAGAAGCTCTCCCTGCCCCCCCCCAAAAATCTTTTCATGAACTTGGACCTTTTTCTGTGGTAGAAAATGCAGCAAGCCTGTCATTGAAACAGATGGAAGACTCTTTCCTTCCAGAAGCAGGGTAGTTTTTAGGGCAACACGAATCCTTCAACGTATCAGCCAAGTGCCAGGTGCCAACATGCCAGAGGCCAACTCCCTTGGCTGTCCCATGGAAAAAGGAGGGGAAGATTGGGCTTGAAAAGAGGTAGGGAACAGCTTGGCCTAAGGTTGCAAGGAACAGGCCTTGAGATTTGGCCCACATCTGTAAGCACTAGAGTAGGACAAGACTTTGCCAGCATTGTCTTGCAGAAGATTTAGCCGAGAGGGTTAATGCCTCCGTTTGCCTGAAGATAACAGCTGAAGATCTGAAGGTCGTGAGCTTGAGACTACCGGAAGTCTCTGTGAGTGGCAGACCTTCCAAATTGCGGCTGAGTTCCAGCGGCCTCGTGGGAGGAGGAGTGTGCTGAAGTCAGCTGAGTCTCTGGTGGGAGCAGGGAAGCCTCTTATCAGCCAGCCAAAGACAGACGGGTGGCTAAGAAAGAAGGCTAAATCCAGAAAGAAAGATCTGTATGAGTGTTGTTCTTGAAAGATAGAACATTTCTGTAAATTGTAAAAACCTTCGGGTTTGTGAATAAAAGTCTGCCTATGTAAACCGCCTTGAGTTACAGTCATTAGAGAAATCTAGTGATCTTAAGAAAGGCGGTATATAAATACATGTATTATTTATTTAATTTTATTATTATTATTATTATTATTATTATTATTATTATTATTATTATTATTATTATTATTATTATTAACCAAATCAGAAAGAGGGTGGATTTCTGGCTGAAAGAATATTAACCTGGAGCAGCCACGGCTTCGGCAACTAGTGGACTGCAAGCTTCTGTACTTGTATGGTGGGCCCTCATTGGCAGGCTCAGAATCCGCGGATTCGAAGGTCTGCAGATGCCAGGCTCATGGCTGGAGGCCTCAGAGGACCTGCTGGATGAGACCAGAAGTAGCTTCCGGTCTCATCTGGGAGGCCACACAGGACCCCCAGAGGGCCAGGCACACACCCCAAGTAAGAAATTGTAGCGCCACATTTTCCCCCTGCAGAGTGCATTATCCGCAGAATTCTGTATCCACCAAGGCAGTGGTGTCATTCAAATGATTTAGGAACAGGAACTCACTTTTGATTGGCACTTGTCGGGAACCCGGAACCAGCCATGGAGCCCGTTAGGATCCGGAACGCCCGTCCTGGTCCGTTCCCCCTGAATGACATCACTGCCTTTAACCCTCTGAGTGCTGGCCAACCAAGAAGAAAAGCTCTTTGCAGAGGAATTGGGAGGGGGGAGGAGGGAGAGTGAAGTGGGCGGAGTCAGCCCTAATTTTAACTAGTGGAACTGAGTTCCCCCGCGTTCCCCCTGCATGACATCACTGCACCAAGGGCTCACTGCAATAATATTTTGTCGAGATCTGGCTCGTGGTTTCCTGAGGGTCGTGGGGAAGTCCACACGGACCTTGCCAGTTTGAGAGCGTCCAGTCAGTTGCAATGCTCTCCGTCGATGCCCAACCTAGCAGAACATACGAGTGCCTGCATATTCATTCATTGTTGTGTCATCAATGCAGTCACAGCAGGCGAAGAGATTCTGATAGTGATGGTTCTTCTTTCCCACGGCCCTATTTCGCTGAAGGAACACCCTTGTAATACCATGTTTACTTTAGCACATTTATTTATGTTAGGGCATCAAACCATACGCAAAACATATCCTGGATCTGATCTCTCCAAGTTTGCATTTGTTGGCCAGCCGTACAAGGAAACAGAACATGGCATTCCGACTCTTACTGATTTTGTTGAAGCAAAACGTTTCTAGCCCTTCTAGATACAGAGGAAAGCTTGAAAACCTTTCTGAAGCTCGGAGTAAAATGTTTGCTCAAACGAGGGACTGACAGACGGCGAGGCAATCGGGAACATGACACTTCACTTTCATTCATTCATTCAAATAGTATTTATATACCACTTTTCAACACAAAGTTCACAAAGCGGTTTACAGGCAAATAGTAATAATAAAGTTAAACGGCTCCCTGTCCCAAAGGGCTCACAATCTAAAAATATGCAAAACACCACCAGCAACAGCCACTAGAAAGACACTGCACAGGGGTGAAGAGGGACAGTTACTCTCCCCCTGCTAAATATAAGAGGAGCACCACGTGAAAAGTGCCTCTTGCCCAGTTAGCAGGGAAGACATGAGTCTTCCCACTTGTTTGGGGCTGTGCCCTGAAATTGGAGCCAATCAGTTGTTGCTATTCCAGGGTTTGGGCCATAATTTACTGCAGGCAAAATAAGGAAGTGCCTCGTTCAGCCCATTTGTTGTTTCCTTGGTAACAATTCCTGATTGGAGGCAAGGGGGGGGACCCTAAGGTAGGTGCACCGTTTGGCATGGAGGTCTAGCATTCAGAGGTCCAGACTACCTCTCTAGCTCTGTAGTTTGTGGGCACCATTTAATTACATGTTATGCCACTCTCCCCTCTCCAGCATTTTATCGGTATTAACCCGGTATGTATCCACCTTCGGTTAGGCCATGGCTTGACTCCATATACATACTGGGTTAATACCATGCACTCTGAAAGAGCTGAAACTACAGGCCTATCTCCTTTGTGTGTGCAAAAGGTGTGAGGTCATAGCTGGGGTCAGGAATGCAAATCTAATCAAGAAGATTCCATTCAGCTAGTAATGGAGACCAGGATAATTAATTGTGCCAGAGGGGTATAAAAATACCCAGGTTTGGGGGATAAACGCGCCATTTCATGAAATAATAGCAGAAATCTCCAGACAGTTTCCACTGGTATAAATGTGTTCACGTTTTACTTACGTATTTTTGATGACAGATGTAAAAATGTGTGTTTCAGTGCATTAATAAAGTAGGATGTAAAGAAAGAGAGAGAGAGAGAAGTGGGTGATGTGTGTGTGTGTGTGTTTCAGTGCATTAATAAAGTAGGATGTAAAGAAAGAGAATCAATGTTAGAACCAGGTGGATACATGCATTAATAAAGTAGGATGTAAGGTGGATACATACTGGAGTAGGCGAGTGCGTCTCCAGTGAAGGTGGACACATACCGGGTTAATACCCATTTTATTTTATTTTATTTTATTTTACACAAGGATAAAATTATCTACACAAGGGAAGGTACATTGAGCGATGGTGACTAGCTCAAGGTCCAGGCCACAGCAGGGAACTGGACCCAGCTCTCTTGGCTCTGATCCCTCCCACCCTGGTTCTTCTCCGTGAGTTTAGGATTGGGTCCCTCCCATATGTAATAATCGTGCAAGCAAGTTCTGAACAGAGACGGGCACACCAGAGCACAGACTTCCTTCCCTAAGGGCTGGTAGATGTGGTTGGAGCCAACTCTAGGAAGCAACATGGTGTGATGAGCTCTCACTTGCCTTCTAAGTCTTCTAAGAGGAGAGGCTTCTAAGAGGGTGTGGGGACAGAGATCAGGCCCACGGAAGGAGGAGTAGGAGTGGTGTGGTCCAAAATAGGACAAGGAATCAGGACCGGGATGTGAGGAAGACCAAGCTGACCACAGCAGAGAGGAGGAGGTTGTTCTGGGACAGGACTCTCACCGCCCCACTGCACATGTTGGTCTTGAGTTGGACGTTACGGCTAACGAAGAGCGCAACGGCTCCCATGTCGCACATGTTCTTGGTGGCACAGCCCGTGAAGATAACTTGTTCGTTCTTGAATTCCCCTGCAGAGGACAGATAGAGGGTTTGTCAAGGTGAAGGAGCCGAGCCACCTTCGTGCCGGTCACTCCGTCACGCCGGAGCAGAGGGTCCTCCTCGGCTGCCCCACCTACCTTTCTTGGCAATGGTGGCAAAGTGGATGCAGTGGGTCAGGGCGCCCATGCAGTTCACCTGAGTTTTGTTCAGACACACGTCGGCACCGCGGGCAAAGCACGAATTGCAGCGCACCCCGTTGGGCTTCTGCGACGCTGGTTGCACTGCAGGGAGAGAAGGCGAAGAGGAGGACCTCGTTCTCGGCAGCACTGTACTAGGGTGAGGCTCTCTCTCTCACACACACACACACACACACACAAGTCCAGCAAGTGCAGAGTCTCGGGGAGTGAGCCAGCAATTCAGGGCCTCCTTCCCCTGGAACTGGCACTTGGTTTCCCCCGGTATAGGAAACTATCCCGCATTGTCCTTAATTCCGCATTCTCCTACCAGATGCAAAGTCCAGGACACCTTTGCACACCAGGATGCTAAGCCCTGAGGATGATGGAAAGCAGGAGATGCCCCACACAAGCCAACACAGACAGAGTTATTCACAGTACAGGAGGAGACGGAGGCAATCCCCTGGTCTGCCACCTTTTCGCCCCCCTAGGAATCCGGAGTCGCTCCCTTTAACCCTCTGAGTGCCAGCCAACCAAGAAGAAAAGCTCTTTGCAGAGGAATTGGGATGGGGGAGGAGGGAGAATGAAGTGGGCGGAGTCAGCCCTAATTTTAACTAGTGGAACTGAGTTCCCCCGCGTTCCCCCGGCATGACATCATTGACGTGACCCCAATACATACATAAATAAAGTATGAAACTGGTGACCCCACTGTCATTCCCGCCCCCTCCCAGGACCATATCCACCCACCCCACCCCTGTCACCACTCACTCCATAATGCCCCCCCCCTCCGCATTGTTCAAATACTCTTATTAGAGAGCACAGAAAAAGTTGCCCTGAAGCCAGGCACTAGTGAAAGCTATTTTAGCACAATCGCCAAGAACCGGACTGCAACAGGGACACCATCTCCTGGGACCTGAAAGGGTATATACTGGGTGACTCCCCCTTGACCTGGGGGTGCTCCAGCCCAGTGGTCTTCAACATGTTTCCATTCCCAAAACTTGCCATGACTGAGGCGTCACGATCCCATTGGTGTCCCGACCCCACGGTTGAAGAATCCTGCCCTAGTCTAAGGAGGACGTCGCAGAGAGATGAACCCAGCCCTGCACTGACATCCCAACCGGTGTTCCTTGCACGAAGCCGCCCCACCTCCATACCAACGACTTCCTGGGTGTTGCAGCGGTCGGCCCGGCAGCAGCTGGAGTTCCAGCGCAGGCGGTAATCCCCCGCCACCAGCCCGTAGAACTGGTTGCAGTAGCGATCGTCTGTGTTGCATTTCTTCTCGTATGTCGGGTTTTCTATATCCAAGAGCCCTAGGAATGGACACATTCTGTTTGAGCTGGGCAGGGGCGGACCTAGTCAAAATGGCGCCCGGGGCACCCAATAGAAGTACGCCCCCATGGGAGCCCAGGTCTACCCATTGGGACCAGCCACGGGTAGACCTGGACTCCCCTCGAGGGAGCCCAGGTCTACCCATTAGAAACGACCGCAGGTAGATCTGGGCTCCCCTTGAGGGAGATAGAGGGTTGGTCCCAATGGGTAGACCTGGGCTCCGGAGCCCAGGTCTACCCGCACAATGTAGCGGGGCCCATTGGCGCCCCCCTAGACGGCCCCAAGATGGCGCCCAGGGCTCTTGCCCCCCTTGCCCCCTAGATCCGCCACTGGAGCTGGGGGAATATACAGTCTTCGGGTAAATCCTCCCCCAAAGAGGGCAACCAACTTTGCCCAGTTTCTCGCCTGCAAATCCGGGCCACCGGGAAAAGCTCAGGGTGACCTTGCAAAACCGCCTTACCTGTGTCCTCATCCCGGGCGATGGTGATGCAGCTGTTGACAGCGGAAGAGCATTTTTGCTGGGACGTGCTGCAGTTATACCCAAGAGTGCTGGTGCAGTTGAAGCAGAAGATGGCGTCACCTGCAGAAGGAAAGGGCGGCCTTTGGGACTCAGTTTTGCTCCAGCACGATTCCAGCACATGCCCACTTCTGTCATCCATCAGTCGCTCATTTCCAGCAGGGGACATTTCTGCGGTCCATAGCCTATAGAAAAAGCCTCTATCCCCATTCCCTTCCCTCTTTTAAGTCCCGGAACTACAGGCTGACAGTAGCTTAGGGTGCTTCTCAGTAGCATTGGCCATGTTGTTGTTGTTGTTGTTGTTGTTCAGTCACTAAGTCGTGTCCAACTCTTCGCGACCCCATGGACCACAGCACGCCAGGCCTCCCTGAGTCCCAGCTTCCGGAGTTCACCCAATTTCATGCTCATTGCTTCGGTGACACTATCTAACCATCTCATCCTCTGCTGCCCCCTTCTCCTTTGGCCTTCGATCTTTCCCAGCATGAGGGTCTTTTCTAAAGAGTCTCCTCATGAGGTGGCCAAAGTACTTGAGCTTCAGCTTCAGGATTTGTCCTTCCAGGGAGCAATCAGGCTTGACTTCCTGGAGGATTGACCGATTGGTTCTCCTTGCAGTCCAGGGCACTCAGCATTGGCCATGGTGTGTTGCAAATGCGCCGTAAGGCACATCTGCGCCACAGGAGCAGGTTCTGGGCTGGCGTAGGGAGTCGTGCCAACCCACAGACACCACAGAGGATGCCCACTAAGTCGGCCCCACGCTGGCCCCATGCCAGGAGGTGCGGAGGGACAGAGGGAGGGAGGGCCTGTGGACAGGCCGGCCTGGGGAGAGGGTGGAGCATTGTTCCACCCATTAGATCCTAACCCCCAACCCTGCAGGAAAAAAAACACCCCATAGTCCAAGGCCTTCTCCTCCGCATCACAACCTCACAGCATCCAGCACTCATCAGTTTTGACTCAAGAATTGAACCCTGGTTAACAGTGGCCAACTTCCCCCCCCCCATGGCTTAGCAATCCAGTTTAGCAGAGCAAGATAACTTATTCTTGCTGAATTCCTGCTAATTACTCAGCTGTTGACAGCCCAGGCAAACCGCCAGAAGGAAATAATACTGATCCCTCCCTGAAACTCAGACCGTAGCAGGATAGATGACTGTCCAGAGATCAGGCATGTCCGTTCAATAAACACACCCACGCCACTGTACGGTGGGATATAAAGTCTACAAATAAATACATTATAGCCCACAAGAATGGGACGTTCACCTCTGAGGTGTCATAAGATTCTTGCTGCTGTGACTCTCCTGTCGCAGAGTGAGCCAAGCTACCCCTCTGGAAAGGCCTGAGTTTGATGATGGCACAAGCCAAGAGAGGGGCCTCTTGGTTCAGTGGAAAAGTCCAAGAAGTCAGAGGCTGAAATACCACTACTTTTGTACTTGCAGCAGTATAGATCTTATCATTTTCTGCTTTCCCAGCAATCCTGCTCCTCTGTGACCAAAGAATCTCTCCCGCATCTCGACATATGGTTGCCAATTATTTCGTACCCAACGGCCACACACCATCTGCAGACGTGAGCAACTGCCAGCATGTCTCTCCTCCTGGCTACAAGAACTAGTCCCTGCTATTTTCTGCAGGTCAAGTTGCTGTGGAAGGTACAGGAGCACACCAGCTTAGTTTTTTCTGATTACTTGGCAATCCTCTCTCTAGAACATTCTCCACTTTTTCCAGTTTGTTTGTTTTTTAATTAGGGCGCAATTAAAACCTGGAGTTAGGCTGGCACAAATAGGCTGTGCACTGGCCTCCCTGACTCCAAGAGTGGTGCAAAGTAGTGTAAATTTTTGCCTGTCAGGCTGCTGTTAATGGCATAGGAGCAAGGCCAGTTTAAAAAAAAAACATTGGCAGCTGTCTTCTAAGGTAGATTTTTATCATTTTGACTTTCACACAGTTGGGTTTGAGGCTACAAGCGGCTCGCCTAATAGTACTCAGCATGATTTAATCAGGAAGAATGGGCTCCCCTCCCAAATTTATATCTGCAATCACAGACATGAATTAGAATCTTTTAAAAAGGGTATTAAAAGCGCGGTATGGTGGAGGAGATTTTGTTGCGTTTTGATTTATATATGCTTCCGTTCTGATTTGCCAGCTGCCTTCCTTTATCTATTGCTCAAAAGCCAGCAGAAAAATATTCCATATTCCAACGAAGTATTGCACCTTGCAGATCTGCAAGTGTTCACAATTAACCCCCCTTTCACAACTATGAGTTGCCAACTGACCAGAAAAAGAACTCGATCTGCTCCTCTGCCTTTATCGGAGATTTGCTAAGCAGAAACCAAGGGTGAGGGGGAAGCATCACACCTGCTAACATATGGCTGCAGATGACATCGCTCTTCACCTGGGCGTTGGCAACCCAACTGTGAGAAAGAGTCTTCAGACTCTACGCCTGGAGACAGAAAGAAAATGGAGAATGTGCCCAAGGAGTCCTTGCTTGGAGGAAGCCAGGATCATCGGGGGGGCTAGAGGGGGCCTGTCCTCATCAAAGGCTTGAAGAGATCCATGCAGACAGGGACTTACCTGGAGCAAGAAGAGTCAGCAGTAGGAGGCAGCCCAGGGTACAGAGGCTCATGGTGCTCGTGGGACCACAAAGCTGCTCTCTGGAATGTGAGCCAGGATCCGCTCGCCCCTGAGGAGTTATACGGCTGGGCCAGGGAGGGACAGGGCTGGGCTGGGCTGGGCTGGGCTGTGCGAGGGGTGAGGAGCTGGGCTATGCTGCAGTGTGCTTTTGTGATGCCTCCGGCAAAAAGCTTCTGAGTTGTCAAACCACCCCTCCCATCCTTGTCCCTCCAGCCTTTCTCTTCAATCCAGGTAGCCGGCACTGTCCAGAAATGACAGTAATAATAATACTTGGATTTAGATACCGCCTTTCTTAGGTCACCAGATTTCTCTAATGACTGTAACTCAAGGCGGTTTACATAGGCAGACTTTATTCAGAAACCCGAAGGTTTTTACAATTTGTACAGAAATGTTCTATCTTCCAAGAACTACACACAAACAGATGGATCTTTCTGGATTTAGTCCTTCTTTCTGGCCGCCCGTTTGTCTTCTGCTGGCTGATAAATGGCTTCCCTGCTCCCGCCAGAGAAGTGGCTGACCCGGCACACTCCCCCTCATACAAGGCAGCCGGAGACAGCTCAGCTGTTAATCAGTCGCAATTTACAAGGTCTGCCGCTCACAGAGACTTCCGGTAGTCCCGAACTGGCGACCTTCAAATCTTCAGCTCTTATCTTCAGGCAAACGGAGGCATTAACCCTCTCGACTAAATCTTCTGTACACTTTTACTTCTCTCCATGTTCTGATGTGTCACTGTGAGACCGACACGCAACCTCTCTCTCTCTCTCTCTCTCTCTCTCTCTCACACACACACACACACACACACACAGAGAGAGAGAGAGAGAGAGAGAGAGAGAGAGAGAGAGAGAGAGCAATCCTAACCTGGAGTTTAGGCCGGCACCTAGGCCAGCAAAGTTTGGCCAGCACAAGGGACACCATAAAGTATGTCTGGACCACTCTCGCAGTCAGAGAGGCCGGCACACAGACATACGCCACCTTCCCTGACTCCGAGAGTGGTCCAGACGTGCTTTATAGTGTCCCTCGTGCCGGCTAAACTTTGCTGGCCTAACTGTGCCGGCCTAACTCCAGTTTAGGATTGCACTCTCAATGAGTAAGCTTGGTCCCATCTGCTTTTCCTCTCTCATTCATTCACTCACATCAGAGCTTTGTTGGGTTAAACAGGAGGGGAGGAATCGTGTCCACTCTCTTCAGCTCAATGGAGAAAAAGTGGGATAGAAGTGCACTACAGTGCATGATTGCAAGGAGGCCACGAAAGAGATTTACAAGGGGAGGGGGTGTAGTTTGGTGGCAGAGCCTCTGGTATGCATTCAGAAGGTCTTGAGTTCAGTTCCTGCCCTTGCTTGATAGGGCTGGGAGAGACCTTGGACAACTGCTGCCAGACAGTGTCAGTAGCACTGAGTTCGAGAGACTAAGGATCAGTCTCGGCTTCCTTTGTAAGGGACAGGCACCAGGGAAGAACTGTCTGTGGCAACAAGGGCCAACAGAGCATGTGCAGAAAGTTGCACTTTCCCCATAGCTGGAGCTTCTGGGCTTTGGAACTGACAAACTACAAACAGGGGCATAGCTAAAGAAGGGCAGGGGGTTGCAACTGCACCGGGCAACAAGCTTTAGGGGTCAACAAGCTGAGCCTGACACTAGTGGCCAAAACGGTGAAAACCTTGGTATGTGTGAATAATCCCATCATGCTATATATCATTAGAAAGGTAATTTAATGCAGAATACCATGAAACAAGCCAGAGTGTAATATCTTTAATCAAAAGTTATGGCCGAAAAACCAGAACATGGAAATACAGCTGTGACATCACTTCCTGTTGTGATGTTACATCCAGGGCAACATTTTGCCTTCTGCACTGGGCTACACTTTCATTAGTTACGGCCCTGACTGCAAAGAAGAATTGAGGCTTGGCTGCCCCTCCCACCCCCCAAGACTGTCTTTAACAACAGGAGAAAAGAACCGCACCAGAACTTTTGCACTCTGCACACGGTCAGGAGCCCAAACAATGGAGCCCTGTTCCCGTTCCAATGTGGTAATAATCTCTGTTGACCTGCCAGACAGGTGGCAGGATAAAGCCCAGGAATCCAAAAAGTGGCCCTTTCTACAAAATGTGCGCGACGTTTAGCAGAGCGTTGTCTCGATGCTGAGTGCCAGGGACTCGCCAGGGATTCAGTGTTTTGGCCTTCCCTGAGATAATCACCTGCTGCCCTTCCACCCCGATGCATGCCCACTCCCACATTGGAAGGTGCCTGAGCCCTGCTCAGGGTGCTGAAACTCAAACCTTTCGCCTCCTCCTCCTCGCCGCTCACACGAAACCGCCCTTCCCATATAACGCAGTGAAGTGGAAGACACCAAGAATCTGGATGGACGAGTCCAACCAGAAAGATTATTCTGTGCCAGGCTGGGAAAAATCGAGGTCAACCTCCGAAGGGAAGAGCCGAATCTGAGCAGGGCTGCCTGCTTTGGGGGTGCCCGAGGGGGCTTCCCTCCAAGGGGAGTGTTTGCGTTTTCAATCTGCACTTATTTATATGAAAATGGAGGCAGTGACATCCCCCCCCCACTAAATCTGTAAACAGATATTACAACAGCATCACAAACGCTGGCTGCCCGCAAGGGAACGGACCCCGTAAAAGCCTTCCCTGGAACGTCGTAACACTCGGGGAGGTGGGAAGCGTGGATCTGCGACGGGCGCGGTCAGCCTTGGCGCTAGAATGCAACCTTCGTGCACTGGGTGCAGCATTGCAAATGACTGTGCAGCGCACGGGAGGCACGCCGGAGCAAATGTCCCCAGTGACCTTGCAACCCCGGTGACTATCGCGCATGCAATGCGGGTCAGGGCTTTCGGCCACCATCCTGCACAGTCCCTTTCCACGAAGTCCAAGCATCCTCATCCGTGCATCAGGGCAGCCACGTGACCAGCAGGGCGGCCGGCAGCAGCAGGTGCATCACGGCAGCAGCGCCTCCTGCTGGCTCTGGATTGCCATTGCAGAAGGAGTGAGGGCAGCATCGGATGGAGGCATTGCGGCTCAGGCCCAGCAGCTGCGGCTTCTCCCCACAGAGGTTTTCCAAACTGCAGCCCCGCAGCAAGGTCATGCCTCCCTCTAGGGAAAAGAGGAACGCACTCTTGTGAGAATGCAGCAGTTCTCAAACTTTTTGGCACCGGGTCCCACTTTTTAGAATGTCGGGACTCACCAGAAGTGACATCATCAACCTGGAAGTGATGTCACGGCCAGAAGTGACATCATCAACCTGGAAGTGATGTCACGGCCAGAAGTGACATCATCAACCTGGAAGTGATGTCATGGCCAGCAGTGACATCATCAAGCAGGAAATTTTTTAACACACCCCATAGGACAAAATCAAACAAAGTAAATAAAAAGTTTACGACGTTTAAAAATTAGTTTAAAAATACAGAAGAACCCTCCTTAACCCTACCAAGCAGTTGCTGGTCTGTTTGAAAAAAAAAAAATCCCCAAATGTCCCAAAGGCTGCAATCCTATCCATATTTACACACGAGTAAGCCCCATTGACTATCATTGTTAAAAGCATAGGAGCTGCAGCCTGTTAAAAGTACAGATCTTTTAATGTTGCATTAATCAATCAATCAATCAATCACTAGTATTTATATACCGCTTTTCAACATAAAATTCACAAAGCGGTTTACAGGCAAATAATGACATTAAAGTTAAATGGCTCCCTGTCCCAAAAGGGCTCACGATCTAAAAGGATGGAGAACACCACCAGCAACAGCCACGAGAAAGACACTGTGCTGGGGTGAAGAGGGACAATTGCTCTCGCCCTGCTAAATATAAGAGGACACCACTTGGAAAAGTGCCTCTTGCCCAGGAGGAAAAGTGCCTCTTGCCACTTGGCAGGAAAAGTGCCTCTTGCCCAGTTAACAGCAACATTCACATGCGCATCTAATATAGCACAACATAGTGCTTTTAAACTATGTAGAAACACACAGGCACTTCCCTCCTCACCAACACCGAAACGCCCACTTTGGCGTTCTAGCTCTTTACCCACCACCTACCACCATTTTTCCCTAACACACCTGTGACATTCACACACACGTTCTGCTCCCCGACACAGTTGATGTGGGTCCAGTTTCCCGGGGCACATTCGCCACGCCCCGACTCGCAGCAGCTGGCGCATTGCAACCCATTGTCTGGCTTTTGCTTGATCCCTGGGGAATTGAAAGGGAAGGGCAGTCAAAACGGTGGCGGAGCACTGGGTTCTGGCTTTCAAGCTGGAAGGAACCTTTGCCCCATTGAGCGCTGTGGACAGCGCGGGGCAGAAGATTCTGGGACATATTGCCCCTTGACGATGTCCCAGAATCCTTTGCAATGTCATAGAGGATATACTTGGCACCCGCCACAGGGCAGTGGGGCATGGTCGCATTGACGTTTGCGGCAGTTCAGTCCCTGAATTACCGTATTTCCCCAAGTATAAGACGCACCTTTTTTCAAAAAAATTGGGGCGCTAAAAACTGGGTGCGTCTTATACAAGGGGGTGTGCGTTCTCCGCACTCCCGCCAACTCTTTAAGGCAAGCAGGAGTGCTTTAAAGAGCCGGCAGCAGCGCTGCGGAGAACGCAGCGTTCTCTGTGCTCCCGCTTGCCTTAAAGAGCAGCCGGCCCCAAAAATGGATTTTTTCAAATTTCTGGCCCCAAAATTAAGGTGTGTCTTATATTTTGGTGCGCCTTATACTTGGGGAAATACGGGGAAATACCCAAATACAACTAGGTGACTTTCAGCATGGATGGGAGGAGAGAGACAGGCAGAAAGGGGAACAGGCAAATACCTTGCTCTGAATAGTGGCTGCAGAGACTTTGGACCCCAGGTCGGCCATCATTACAAAGTGGGGTGGAGCAGCAGCTGATGTCCAGCCTCCCCGAGAGCTCTGGGACAACGTACTGCCGCCGACACAGCGTCTCCAGGGCACAGGTGCGGTAGACCAGTTTCCAGGCACCATCAGTCACTAGGAGAGGAAGAGGCTCCATAAGCAGTGATGTCATGCAGGGGGTACGCGAGTACCGGTTTCTAGGATTACGGCTGGCCCCGCCCACTCGTCGACTCCGCCCCTGCAACGTTTGAATTTCCTGCACGTTTGAGTTGCCTGCATGTTCTCAGAGCCAGGCAGGCAGCGAGCGGAGCCTTGCCTTTGCCTTGCCACTGAAAAATGAGCTGCTCTGGGGTTTTGGAACTGTTGGGTCACTTTAACATGATGCTAGGCCTCCTTTAACATGTTCTGGGGGTGCTGTGGAATACTGTTGCAACTGTTGGGTCAGTTTAAAATTGTCTGAGGCCTCAAAAAGGGCTTTTTTCATGTCACTTCCTGCCACGACATCACTTCCGGCTTATGACATCACTTCTGGTGGGCAGGTCCCGACATGTGCCAATCAAAAGTGAGTACCTGTTCTTAAATCATTTAAATGACACCACTGCCCATAAGTCACAAGTGGCAAAGATCCTATAACTTGCCCGTTTGCACCTTGGCCTGATCTCATCTCAGCCTCAACTCTTTCTCGCTCGGCCACATGCAAGCACATGATGTTTATTTTTTAAGAACCCCCCCCAAAAAAGAAACAAAAATCAGCTCCCCCTTCTTCTTCTTCCCACAAGATTTCCTCCCTCCAGCGTCACCTGGCGTTTTCAGAAAAGTCTGGGCTTACCAGTGAAATCCATGCACTGAGTCATGTCCCCCACGCACTTGATGCGGGTGGCATTCCCTCGGGCACACTCCCCCGTGCCACGGTCAAAGCAGCTGTAGCACTCCATCCCATTGGCCATTTGAGGGGTGCTGGCAGGAGCTGGGAAAGAAGAGGAAGCAGGTGGCGACTGCAGGTCAGCAGGTGAAACCAGTCACCCTAAGCCCAACCCACCAAGGATGGGGACTCGACTTGCTGAGTCATGCAAAATCCCTGTTTCTGATGAGCCAAGTCAACTTGAGTTGTGAACATTGCTGACTCAACTCGCAACTTGGGGCAAGTGACTCAAAAAACTATAAACTTGAAATGACCTGAGTCCCGGTCTCTTGATAGTGTGTGTTCTTGCTTACTTTTTCCGCTGCTTCCATGTCACACTGAAACACCTTGTGGGTGATCCATGAACGCATGACTCAGAATGACTGGAAATGATTCGACTCGAAAGACTTGAAATTTTTCACAAGTCAAGTCGTGACAGCCACATACTATGACTCGCTAGTCAAGTTGAGTCGCGGGGTCAGTGACTTGCGACTGGACTCGTGACTTGCGCTTTGTGACTTAGGCACATCCCTGCAACCTACTGCTTTCTTCCTTCAAGTCACCCCCTTGTCATCGTCCCCTCCTATTGTTGCCTGGGAAGGAGAAGATCTGCAGAACTTTCTGCCTCATGTATCGTGGTCCACCAGGGCTTGTTTAGCTCAGATCCAAGGGCATCTTCCAGTCTTATCCCCCATCACCCATGTCTCTTCCACATCCCACCCAAGAAGATATGCACTGGGCCTCCCTGGCCCCTTACTGCCTGTGAATCGGATGTTGCAGAGGTCCGTGTTGCAGTAGTACGTGTTGTGGACTTCCCAGTCGTCTTCGGAGTACACGTTGGCCGTGCGGTTGGAGACGCCTTCTCCCGAGCAGCCCTTCATCACATACTCGGCTATTTCCAGATCTGGGAGACAAAGTTGCATGATGGGGTGAGGAAAGCAAAGACCTGGCTGCCTCTCGACTTCAGAGCAAATGGCGCCAAAGGGGGAAAGATTCTATATGCTGTAGGCTGAGCCCTGGTGCAGTGGTCACCATGTCAGAGCAACAGCAGCAAGACTTGAGTTCAAATCTCAGGGAAGTTCAAATCAAAATGCAAAGAATTCACATCTCTAATGAAACACACCAGGTGACTCACGATGCTTGTCATTCATTTTCAGCTTTACTTAGCTTGGATGACTTCCCGCAACCCACCCACCCACATACATTCTGCACGTGCCCAGAGGCATGCTTTTCTTAGGAATTAAACACTGACTCACCTGGCAGCATATACACTCCACTGTCATTCTTTGAATCTGGAAAAGAGTTGGGAGGATGGAATCAGGGAAGGATTCTGAAAGTGGCCTTAGGCAGAGTTCACAAACTCATGTTGAGCTGGGCTGCGGGGGAGGATAGAGCTGGAGACCCACACTAAAGGCCTAACTAACGTACGTAATACAACCGTTGAACACCGCATGCTTTTTGCCTTTAGAAAAGCAGATCGGGAAGCAGAAGCATCCCAGATTGATGAATGGTCCATCTAGCCCCAAGGAGGCCAAGGGGCCAAATCTGGCCCACAAAAGCCGTCCCACTGCTTTCCGCCCACGGCTAATAATCTGGCTCTCAGGCCCTGCTCCTACTTGCACTATACAGACACACTGAATGCAAGGAAGATGGACACAGGTGCACACTGACCGGCTACACTGAGCATGAACAAGCACAATCCTCATTTGGGCCAAAAGGTTTTCCCACCCTTGATCAAGTCCAACTTCCAGGCCAAGCACCCGCTGCTAGGATTCCTGGGCACCCGCAGAACTTGTAGCTGGTGCCTGCAGATCTAAGGGAGGGCAAAGCTCTAAGTGTTGCAAGAAGCCTTACCCTGTCATGTGAATCCCTCCTCTCCTTTGCTGCTGTAGCCAGTAAGCAACGCCAATATGTTGCTGTTCCCTGTGAGGATTGGCTAGAACGGTGCAGGAGAGGAGGGATTTCCACTGCAAGGTAAGCCTTGCAAAACTTAGAGCTTTGCCCTCCCTTAGATCTGCCTCTGGGTGCCTGTTCTTAGGCTTTTGGAGAAAGGCCATCCTTTTAACTGGGAAACAGCCTTCACCATGTTCAGGTGCCTATTTTGGTCGGAGGAAAAGTCCCTTACTGTAGAGCTTGACGCTCGAGGAGAAGCAGGATCGGTCCCGCGGCGTGCACTCTTGCTCGGTCTGGATGCATTCGTGGAACATCCCGATGCACTGATAGCAGCGCAGGCCTCCAGCTGCAGAAAGGGCCAGGGGTTAAGCGCCACTCTGAACGTGGCCTGGGTGTCAGTACACCGTCCCCCAAGCGCTGCTCTGTCCCCCGGATAAAACCCATGCGCCAAGACCGATTCATCCTTACCCACAGCCAAGATGGAAAAGAAAGTGGCAACCTTCAATGAAGCCTTGATCCCCTCCGGGCATTCGTTGGCCATCTTCTTCCTGGGCCGGGCGTGTGGTCCGTTTGCCTTCCAATAAAGACGGTCTTTGCAACAAGCTCTCGGGCTAGGTACAGCCTGAGATTGTGCTCTGTGGCCCGGAGCCAGCTGTGGGTTGCTGGGAACACCTGCAATCCAGTATCCAAGGACGAGAGAGGCTGGGTTTGGCCAGAAACGTGCAGCCCATTCCTTGGTGGGGAAATTCACCACACCTTCTGGGCCACAGTTTAATTGGATGCTGCTCCTGGAATCCAAGCTTAACGCGAGTGTTTTTACTGCTCAGCAAACGATGGGTTCCTTATTGGTCATTGGTTGCCAGGTGGACTTTTAGATCCTAGCGATATCCTCCAGGGAGTCGTCTTATAACCTCAGAAGACCCGGCCCTAGAACGACAATCAAAAGATATTGATAGAGGTAAAGGGGCAGATTCTTGTCAATAAAAATGATGGCATGTCACCCCTCCACTTTACTTGCACACCAGTTGCACTTGCTGTTTCTCTCCGGTCACAAGATTCAGAGAGGCACGCAAGCAAGCGCAGATGAGTCACAAAATCACAGTTCATTTCCTTTCATGGAGCGGTGAGTTGCAACTGCTTTATAAAGCATCATGCAAACCACATGATAATACTTCTGTTCACTGTTAACAACTGTTTAACTACAAGCAATCAGATTTACTTTCTTGTTTTATTCTGGAAATAAAAAAGTCTGTAAGTTAATTCAGTCCAGTCTTTTACTGAAGTCTCTTCAACCCCATTCACCTACCTGACTGGCCATAGCAGATCAAGACGCCCTCTGAATTCCTCTCTCTCTCTCTCTCTCTCTCTCTCTCTCTCTCTCTCTCTCACACACACACACACACACACACACTCCTGCAGGCAAGCTCATTGGCTGAACAAGTCTGATCCCTGCCTTTCTTTCCACGATCCCTTCCTGCGCCCGACTTGCGCACGGAGCACAGCGCTGGTGCGTCACTATCAAAACAAGCATGGCCGATTATAGCCATCAAAACAAGCGGCTGAATTGGGCAATGCTGTGCAGAGGGTGAAAAACAGCTCCGTAAAGGGGGTGGCGACGTGGGCAATGAAGCGGGGCACACCCTCTGGCCCCATCGACTTATTCCTGCAGTTATGGCTCATAAAACTTAACAGCCAGGCCAACCTTCACTCTCCCTCCACCCCAAAGCTGCCCTCACTCACCTTCCCCGGCCAAAATTTTCCACTCATCATCATCATCTTTGTTCAGGTCAACCTGGCTTTCCCCAAGTTCTCCAAGGAGCTCATTTCTTTGACCACTACAACATCTGCCACCAGGGGTAACAACATTCCACCATCGGAGAGACACAATCACAACTGACCCTGCCATCAGGGTGCTTTCTACGTGCTGGCACAGTGTCACCAAGCTGAACTCATTCCCTTGTGGCAGGAGTCTCTCCCCTTGCGCCAGAGGTTGCATTCACTGTTCATTTTTCACATCTGTATTCCGCCCTTCCTCCAAGGACCTCAATAATAATAATAATAATAATAATAATAATAATAATAATAATAATAATAATACTTGGATTTATATACCGCCTTTCTTAGGTCACCAGATTTCTCTAATGACTATAACTCAAGGCAGTTTACAAGGGCAGACTTTATTCAGAAACCCGAAGGTTTTTACACTTTATACAGAAATGTTCTATCTTTCAAGAACCACACACATACAGATGGATCTTTCTGGATTTAGTCTTCTTTCTGGCCACCCGTTTGTCTTCTTGCTGGCTGATAAGCGGCTTCCCTGCTCCCACCAGAGAAGCGGCTGAACTTCGGCACAACTCCCCCTCACACAAGGCAGCCGAAGCTCAGCTGTTAATCAGTTGCAGTTAACGAGGTCTGCCGCTCACAGAGACTTCCGGCTGTCCCGAACTGGCGAACTTCAGATCTTCAGCTCTTATCTTCAGGCAAACGGAGGTATTAACCCTCTCGACTAAATCTTCTGCCCTGAACATAATTCCTTCTCTCCTTTTGTCCTCACAACAACCCTGTGAGGTAGGTTGAGCTAATAGCGACTGGCCCAAGGTCACCAAGACTGTGTGGCTGAGTGGAGATTTGAACCGGGAACCTCCAGGTTTAGGTCCAACACCAGAACCACTACACTACCCTGGCCCCAGGTGGCCTCGAGGCCAGTCGGAGATGTTTCAGGAGCTACGCTACAAAACCCAGATCCCCAATTAACATGGGGCACAATCACAAGCCTCCCACTGAAGTGAGGTGGAGGGAGATGCCCCTGAGGCAACCATCTCAGCCAGCCTCCAGATGGGCCGGATGCCAACCTGGCATCAGGTTGGTATGTTTAGCTTGGAGAAGAGAAAGCTGAGAGGGACATGATCGCCCTCTTCAAATATCTGAAGGGCTGTCATAAGGAAGAAGGGACAAATTTGTTCTCATCTGCTTTTGACAGCAGAACTGGGTCCAATGGGTGCAAACTGCAAGAGAGAAGGTTCCGTTGGACATCAGGAAGAATTTTGTGACAATCAGGGCGGTCTGGCAGTGGAATAGATTGCCGAGGGAGGTGGTGGATTCTCCCTCACTGGAGACCTTCAAGCAGAGGCTCGACAGGCACCTGCTGGAGATGCTCTAGGAGGATTTCCTGCTGCAGGCAGGGGGTTGGACTAGATGACCTTGTAGGTCCCTTCCAACTCTCTATGATTCTATCTTTGGGAAGCTGCCTTGCAGGACTTCTGTGTGAGTCCAGAGTTTGCACAGTGTTAAAACTGGTTGGTGCAATACTATCGTTTGGCTTGCATTACAAACTGCAGCTGCCCAACATCCTTCACTTCAGCACAAACATTAAAGGAGCAGCCAGAGACCCCTTGTCCTTTGCACCTGGTCTCCCGAGCCTTTTTGCCTCGTCCCTCCTGGCCCATCCCCGAGCGTGCCAATATGATTTGGTCCAGAACAAACCAGCCAGCTTTCCCAGGGACCACACATCTTTAATGGGCAGGTTGCATCATCACCCTGTCTGTTCCCCTCTCGGAGCTGCCAAGCAGGTTTCGGGCCCAGCTAGCTTCCCCGATCAGAGGCGATCTGGAAGCCGAGCTGGGAGTGTACACCTCGCCAAGCCTGGGGAGAGAACGGGACGGACCAGAGAAGTGAGGGAAGCCAAGGAAAGACAATGACGGCAGCCGCAGAGCTCATCCTTCTGAGCGCCTTGTTGGCCGCAGGTGGGTTGGTGCCAGGGGAACTCCCTGCTACTGGAAATAGTTTTACTCCCTTGTGTTTTTTTTTTCCAGCCTGCAATAAAAGGCAGGAATTCTGACCCTTGGCTGTCCTCCTTAAATGTGGGGTTCCTTTAGCTCTAATGCAGAAGAAAGAGGATTGGCAAGGGCAGCTTGTCATGCAAGGCTCAAGAAACATGGCAGCATCAGAGGCACAGGACAGGAGCCCTCTTCTCCTGGCTTAATGCCTCTCCTAAATCTGGAAAAGGAACACGGGAATTGGTTTTCTCTGTAGAGCCCCCTCCCAACTTTGATCTCCCCCATTGCACCCGATATGTCCGAAACGCTGCCCCTTTTGCAAGGGTCAGGTTACAACTCCTGTTCCAAGCTGGAAACACAATTGCCCCCCCCACAAAAAACCCAGCACCTTGGTCAGTGTCATTTGTTCCAGCCATTCCTTCTTTCCCAGCTGGAAGCAGAAGCCAGGAGTTTGCACACGCAAGTCTGTCCATCTCATCCTGGCGAAGCAGAGCTAGTCCCAGGAGAAGGCACTTACCTGGGCTCCAAGAGCAGTGAAAATCCCCTATCCTACCCCACCTGTGCCTCCGTTCTCACCTTGCACGGAGAGCCCGGGGAGGTCAGGGGCAAGAGCACCCCCAGTGATGCCACCCAGGAGAAGAGGACCTCCCCCTGAAAATCCTCAAATCCACAGGACAGCCCTGGCAGGGGCTGTGAATCCAGGACTCTGCAGGTCACCTGCTCTGAATCTGCCACTTACCAAACGGTTTCAGAATTGGGATCCAGAGTCCGGACTCCTGGCTCACCGTCTTTGCCTGCACGGATCAGTCTGTGAGCTCACTGGGATGCAGTTTCAGTGACACCAGCCTCTCCTCTGCCCACACAAACCCTCCCTCCTCCCTAAGAATCCGTGACACAGTGGGATTGTCTTCCAAGCAATGATGCACAGGGTTGGATTCAGTCTTGTTGTTTGTCAATCCTCTCTCTCTCTCTCTCTCTCTCTCTCTCTCTCTCTCTCTCTCTCTCCCCAGCATCTCCTTTCCCATCCCCCTGATCCTCTGTTATTTTCTTTTAATGAACCATTTTTAAACAGCCAGTTTGTTGAATTGGTCAGTTTGGTGACTCCAGCCGCGTAGCTACGGTGGTGCAGGGGGGTGCAATTGCACCGGGCAACAAGCTGTAGGGGGGCAACAAGCTGAGCTTGACACTAGCGGCCAAAATGGTGGAAACCAAAGTACCAATAGTACCATCATGTTATACGTCATTGGAAAGGGAATTTACTGCAGAATGCAATGAAACAAACCAGAGTGTCATATCTGTACTCTGTCAAATATTATGGCAAAAAAAAATATACAGCTGTGATGTCACTTCCTGTTGTGATGTCACATTTTGCCCTCTGTGCTGGGCTATACTTCCATGAGTGACACACCTGTGTTATCCTCTGGTTTGAGCTGCACTGCTATCCTTCTGCGGCTAAAAAGACATTGGCATCATTTAAAATCCTCAACAAAACACCATGTTTGCGTTGTGTCCTATCCTCTCTGTGCAGCGTGCGGCCTAACTTGCCACCAATGTCTGGGGACCTGGGAGAATTGCACAGACTCACCCCAAGTCTGCAGCAGCAAGGAGACTGTCTGTGTGGAGGAGATGCGGGCAACTTACGGTATGTGACCTGGGACCAGGGTAACCTTTTGCTCCTCGAAACAGCAGCTAAATAGGATGCACAGAAATTCAGCAAGTGCAGCTTTTTCAGTCGCCTCACTCTGTGCCAGGAAAAAAAAAAGAGCTTCACCTGTTGAGTTTAAACTTGTCAGGCTGCTGTTAGACAGGTAGAGTTGCCAACTTTTCAACTGACTCCTGCAGCCAGGCCTTTACGAGCACCCTGGTTCATAGCAATTAGCAATGTATTTCGCTCCATTCTCAGGAGTGAAATCGTGCCTCCCCATGGCTTTCCAAACACAGTAGCTGGGGGGCAGCACAAGAGAGAAGGGTACCAGCTCCCCCCCCCATCACTGCAATTCTAGGGCTACAAGTTTCTGAAGACACCGCTGCAGGGTTGTAGGAAAGTCAGGCCACAGGAACAGGGCCAAGAGAGAAGGGTTGCGCGGGCAGCCCTTCTCAGATCCCGATGCCTGTGCCAAAATCTTCCCTCCCCAGGGTTGGCCTTTGATTTCACATCTGATCGTAATCTGCGGAGTTGACCATGCGCTTTCTTTGAACAAACAACACATAAACGGAATGCCAAGTGCCAGGCTGGGAAGTCCTTAAGCAGGCAGCAAACGACTCTGGTTGCCTGCAGGCCAAGTTAATTAGCCACGGTCACAAGGCTGCAGCTGATTGGAGATAAGGACAGCCTTGGCCGGCCTCCACATTTGACCCTCACAACTCTGGCCCAACCCGGGTAAAAGAACCGACTCTCTATCAGCCGCATCTGACGCAGGGGCAGATCTACAGGGAGGGCAAAGCTCTAAGTTTTGCAAGGAGCCTTACCCTGTCATGTAAATCCCGCCTCTCCCTTGCTGCTGTAGCCAGCAAGCAACGCCAAGATGTTGCTTTTCCCTGTGAGGATTAGCTAAAACGGTGCAGGAGAGGAGGGATTTCCACTGTAAGGTAAGGCTTCTTGCAAAACTTAGAGCTTTGCCCTCCCTTAGATCTGCCTCTGATCTGACGACCCCGTCTGTTTCCCTTGAGTCCCTTCTCCTCATCCCAGGCGACTTGCTGCCCCGTGAAGCCCAGGCGAGTGCCTTTTAGCCCCAGACTGACGCTGCTTCTCTTCCAGGCCCTATAAGCGAGACCCTGAGAAGGGGCTGTGCCACCCCCGAGTACTGCCAGTCGTACTTTTCCGTCCGCAGGGGGTTCATATCCCGGAGCATCTACTGCTGCCCAGACGATCTTTGCAATGTCGTCCCCTACAATGGTAAGGCGCTCGAAACACGATCCGGAATAGGGGCACTCTTGAACACGCCCGATTTTGTGCTTCAGGCAGCTGGAGAGATCTCTCTGGCTCGCTTCCATTAGAGAAGCAGTGTGGGATAGAAGCTAGAGCAGAGGTTCCCAAGCTGTGGGTTGTGAGCCAATTTCAGGTGGGTCACGAAGCACCTCAAGAAGCCGTGCTGAAAATATGGGATGCTGGAATGGGTGTGTGGCTGTTCTGCTTGAATCAAGGTTGTAAATAGGGTTTTTTTTTCCTTTCTGATTTACTTTGCTATTGGAAAATGGCTGCGAGATCACCCAACTCACCCAACTTCTTGCTGCTTTCTCAGGAAAGTGGCAGGCTCTGGCGTCACAATGACGGCACTTCCGGCCGTTACATCACTTCCGGTGGGTCCCAGTCATTCTAAAAAGTTGGTCCTGGTGCTAAAAAGTTTGAGAACCACTGAGCTAAGGGACTGGGGACCTGGATTTGAATTTGCAACATTCCAAATATCTATATTGGCTTTATTTTTTGTGGCTGCAGCTCGGCTTTTCCAACTCCAGCTGTGCACCTTTAGCCACTACACATGCACACACACACACACACACACACACACACACACACACACACTCCCATATCATTGGCCCCCGAACCAGTTGCCTCCTGCTCTAACCACTAGACCCCACTTCCAGAGGCAGATCTAAGGGAGGGCAAATCTCTAAGTTTTGCAAGAAGCCTTACCTTGCAGTGGAAATCCCTCCTCTCCTGCACCGTTCTAGCCAATCCTCACAGGGAAAAGCAACATCTTGGCGTTGCTTACTGGCTACAGCAGCAAGGGAGAGGAGGGATTTACATGACAGGGTGAGGCTTCTTGCAACACTTAGAGCTTTGCCCTCCCTTAGATCTGCCTCTGCCCACTTCCAGAATTAAGGGTATTCACTCCATCCAAAGCAAAGAGGAAACAGTTCTTCCTAACGTGGCTTTTCTTGCCTCTCCGCAGTCACTTACAGCGCCAAACGGAATGGTGTGGAGTGCTACAGCTGCATCGGCAGCTTGCAGGAGTGTGGTGGGGGGGATGTTCCCACCGTCCAATGCCGAGGCAAAGCGAATCACTGTGTGGAAATCTCTCGGCAGTGGCTGCCAGGTAAGCCCAGGTATTCCGTAACCTAGAGGTGCTCCTTAGTTTTGAGAGGTGTGCCCTCATTGTGTCTCGGTGTTTCCTTTTTCTTTTGTATTACGATGGGGCTTGCCAAATTCACAGCTGGGACATCCAGTTTCCACGCCCTATTGGGTTTAGTACATCAGTCCACTTACAGGACCGACCCAAGTTAATAGATCTTGCAAGTCACAGACAACACTTTTATAGGTCAATCTTATAGGTCAATCAAACATGCAGTCATATACTCCACAGAAAGAACCCAGATCTTTTCAAAATTCCATCTGTTCTTGGCCTTTGATAAAACTGACACAGAATTCCCCGTTTTCAAGATTCACTTAAAGTTGGTAAAACAGGCTTTATCCAGTTCTTAAGCTGTCAGCCTTTTTGCGGCTATGAGCATATTCCATACTAGGAACACAACACAACCAGTGCAGGCCTACTCAAAAGTACACCCCATTGAGATGAACCAGCTGCACTCCCTGACAAGTGTGTGCAGGATGGCACCATAAGTGGCAGTTTCATTACAGCATCATTTAAGGCTGCAATCCTGACCAGGGAGTCAGTCCCATTGAACACCATGAGACTTTCTTCTGAGTAGGCATGTGTAGGCTTGTGCTGTAAATGCAATACATAGATTGGGTTGTCGATCTCCCGTGCCTGTTTATGCATCAAACGTCACATGTAAGAGAGGCGTTCTGCAGACAATCCTACGCATGTCAGCTCAGAACTAAGTCCCATTGTATTCAATAAGACTTACTCCCAGGAAAGTGTGGATCGGACTGAAAGAGCTTCTGATACCTGCATTTCCATTCCACAGGAACCGGCCTGGTGGAGCCCATCATCAAAGGTTGTGGCAATTATCCCAAAATGAAAAATCTGCTAGTGTGCAGCATAGGCGATAAAACAAGCTACGTTGTCATCCGAGTCTGCGAAGGCTCCAAGTGTAACAACAGCTCTTTTGCAGGTAATTTTGGGTTCAAGCTTCTTTGGGGGGGGGGGGAGTCTAGGTAGGGGAGTCAAATATGTTTCATACAGCAGGCCAAATAGCATTCATGATTCCTGCTGAGGGCCAGAAGCAACATCATTAAGCAAAAAGTGACATCATTAAGCAGGAAGTGACATCATTTAGCAGAGGACAGACAGAAAGAAGCATTTTGTTCTCACGTAATAACGCATTAGCTGCCAATGATAGAAAATATGCCAATCTTGATCCCATTTTCAAAATAGAGTCCAATTATCTCATGGACCGGATAAAGAGCTTCCGCAATCACTATCCGACCTGTGGGCCTTGCACCCCTGGCTAGGGATTCCGGATGCTAAGCTTTGTGCGCCTAGAACATGCGGTCTCGTACTTTTCAGAGGTGTCTGCCGGAGAGCCCAATGGGCTGGCCTGCTACAGCTGCTTGGACACGGGACATGGTGAATGTAGCCCAGAAAACCTGCAACCGATGAGCTGCACGGGGACGATGGACCGATGCATGAACGTCATGGGTAGGTCCATGCGATGGTGCGCAGCTTAGGCTGAGGGGATGGATTTTGGTGGCCTGTGAATAACCGGGCATGTTCATAGGGCCAAATTAGGCGATGTGCTTATTGCACAATGGGGGCTTGCGTACATTTTAATTATTAATTATTAATTATTATTATAGTATGCATGCCCTCCATCTAAATAGGAACTATAGTAAAGGGAGGGGGCTATAATTATTTGTCCTGCTGATCCAGATTCCACCCCTACCATGCCCCACGGCTCTTTGCCCCGGGAGAAATGCTCCACTGGCAGTGGGAAGAGGTGGCTGCCCAATTTTCAGGAATGGTTTCCCTCCTGTGCTGAGCTGATAAAGACCAGGTGCCAACCTTCCCCCCCCCCGCCCCTCTTCTGCCGCAGATTACATCCGCCATGCCAGGCTCCGTGCAGGGTGTGCCAACCAGCAGCTCTGCCAGACCACAGACTTCTACGGTGCCCTGCTGCCCAAACTGCCCATCAGTTACATGACCTGCTGCCAAGGCGCCTTGTGCAATGGGGAGCGTGACCAGGCTGCCGGGAGAGGCCAGGGGGTCCTGCTTGCCCTGCTGGCGGCCCCCCTACTCATAGCACTGAACTGACCGCAACATCCTCCCCTCTCAAAAAGAAAAAGCGACGCTCATGGCTGACAGCTGTGATCCAAACTGCAGCAGAAAATGATGGGCCTTGGGAGGGTCTGGCACATCTGGGCTGAGGGCACCTCCGGGTTCATTGTGTTTGCTCAAATGAGTCTGAACCATCCAGGATCTCCTACCTTGAGATGTCCTGCCTTCTGGGTGCATTTCTTCATCCTGGGTGCCTTCTATCCTGGAGTGATTCAACTCTTCATTTCCTAGGAACTGCCCTGAATTCCTGATTTGAGTTGATGCGCTTGACGTTGGGCTCCAAGGGTCCTCCAAACTGGATCCCTGATTGGTTGGGAGCTGGTGCCACTTAGCTTGCTGGAAAGGTAGCTCCAGCTCCTGGCTCTTAGGAGGATTCTCACCGTCTATTCTCACCTTCCAGGTTTCAGTGGACCCTCCCATCAGCTGCCAAGCAGCTGTGTCATGTCATTACCATAATTACACCTGCCTCTGATGTGGAGTGTTCAGCCCTTTTTGCGACACAGACCATTTGGTCATGGCTCAGCCCTGGAGGCAAATTCAAATTTGTAGCAAAGCAAAAGTTATCATTGCTTGGAAGAAAGGAGGTCCTGGGCATTCAAAACTCATAGCTCCTGTCTTACCCATGGGAGGAACATGAAAGCCAACAGTTACCTGGCACTGAGTGAGAATCCTGCTACCTTGTTCAAGAGGCAGCACCTGGTAAGAACATGAGAACATGGAGCAGGCCATCTAGTCCAGCTTCCTGTAGCTCACATATGCCCACCAGATGCCTCAGGGAACCCATAAGGCAACAAGATGCCTGCATCCTGTTGCCACTCCCTTGCACCTGGCATTCTGAAGTAGCCTACTACTAGTGTAAGGAGGTTGCACAACCCATCACGGCCTGTAGCCCACAATGGACTTTTCCTCCAGAAATCTGTCCAGTCCCCTTTTCAAGTCACCTAGGCCAGATGCCATCACCATCGCCTGTGGCAAGGAGTTCCACAGATTAATTACCTGCTGGGTAAAAAGGCAGCATGCCTGAAGCAGCATGTTGAATGATGCTCCCTTATCCGGCAATGTGCCCACCCAGCTCACTTCCCCCTCTTCCTCCCCCTCCCTATCTCCCTCCCTGGATCTGTGAAGGAAAAAGGGGAACAGAGCAAAACAGGAAGTGGTAGCGTTGGCTCATCACCCGCACAGCCCACTCAGAAGGGCCCCTTGGCCACATTATGTGCTCACAGGCCACTATCTAGAAGATCCGAGTTCAGAAGTTGAAGAGTTGAAGGCTCTTTTGCCCCTGGCACGGTCACCCGTCCTGGTTACTCTGTCCAAAAATAAATCCACAATTCCAAAAATTGTCTTATAAAAAAACTCTATATTTTAAATCAAAAGCCAAATTATAAAACCAATTCTATCCCAAACGGCCGTGCTCAGACTTGATCTGAGCATCACACGTGAAGCCAAGCCTTTGAAGAGTCTTGCTGATCCGTCTTGAGGGCTCCTCTAGCCAATCACAGTCATTTCCAAGCCGCTGGGGCCAATGATAAGGCAAGAGCCATCGCCCAAGTCGCCAGCATCTCTGGACCAGAAGGGCGACCTGCTTGGTTGCAAAGGGATGTTTTGCAACATGCCACCAAAGAATCCTGCCTTATCAGCGGGTTATAGATATCCTGGTAGGCACTACACATGGACTCCATGGCACAGCCCTTCTGGATGATCACATTGGGGTCGTCTGGAAAAAGTGAGAGGGAGCCAGATATTGACATACATACAATAGTCCAGTCACTGAAAAAATCTGCATCACCTTCTCTAACTAGACACTAGAGGGCGATATAAGAATGAGCTTATGAAATGGACAAGTTTTCCTCCCACACACACACACACAATGTCCCCCCACATCTTTCTTACCTTGGCTTATGACCTGCACACACCGATCCATGGCTCCTGTGCAAGAGAGATGTGGCAACTTATCCTGGGCACATTCCCCTTCCCCGGAATCCCGGCAGGTGTAGCACTGCAGTCCGTTCGGTTTCCCAGGAAGGATGTCTAGAGAGTTAAAAGGAAGGAGACTCAGGGTGCAATCCAAGCCTGGAGTTAGGGCAGCACAGTTAGGCCGGCAGAAGGGCCACCATAAAACTTGTTTGGACCACTCTCGGAGTCAGGGACGATGGTGCACGTCTGTGTGCTGGCCTCTCTGACTCCGAGGGTGGTCCAAACATACTTTACGGTGTCCCTTGTGCCAGCCAAACTTTGCTGGCCTAACTGTGCCAGCTTAACTCCAGGTACGATTGCACCCTCAATGGCAGAGTCTAGAAGAGATTTGCAGTTCCTAGTGCCTGAAGCTAGGAAAACACAATTACACATTCCATATATCCAAGGGGGACATTTGTGAAACTATATCCTGACCGAGGGAGATGGGTTTTCTGTTCCGTAGTAGTAGGAGCGTCTAATGCTTCAGAAGATGTATATAAGCAACTGCGAGTAAAGTATTTCTTATGAAACCTTCACCAGCCTCCGTTACTGTGTACGTTTTATTGATGGAAACTAGCCAGCTGGTACAATTTACCATAGGGAAAGGGATGCTTCTTGCTGACTGCTCTGCTTCCCCCCCAACCCATTTCCCAACACATACTTCCGAAGGACATGGTAGGATGCTGAGACAATAAAGTGGGCTGCACTCTATTTGCACAGAAATGGAAAGATGACGAAACCCCAAATATGGAACAAATAATAGGGAAAATTTATGAAGTGGCAGAGATGGACATTTTAACAGAAAGGTTAAGAGAGGGCAAGATCAATAAGATTAAACAATACTGGAAAATGTTTTATGATTGGATAGATATGCAATGTTGAATTGTAAAGTAATAAAAGATTAGTACTGATTACATAGTTCAACGTTGGATATTAAGATATTTCATAATTTATAAGTAAAGAAGATTTTGGATATATTGAGTATGAAATAGATAACCTTAGAAATGATATTTTTAATTGGATTGATGATATTTTTAAGATACTATGATGCATTGCAAGGTACTTACCTAATGTGTTTACCTTTGTTTAACCCATTCCTTTGTTTTCTGTAACCCTATCCCATCTCTTTTCTTAAAAATTAATAAAAACAATTAAAAAAAAATAAAGTGGGCTGCACTCTAGGTTTTTTTTTTTAATTCTTCAACGTTCTCCTATGTTGCAGGTTTCTTGCAAACAGAAAAACTAGCGCCAGAAGCAAAGGGCAAACCTTGACCTTTTCTCCTTGAAATGCTAGTTTTCTGTTTGCGATGAGCTTTTGATACAAGAGAGTGGGTTTAGGAGTGAATACCTCTGCTGTGTAAAAACACCCAAACCAAACAATCGTCCTGCAAATAGAAAATTAGCACTGCAGGTTCCCAAGGGAGAATCCGACACTTGGGGCATTGTAGCAGTTACCTGGAAAACTCTGGTTGTTACAATTGGAGCCCTTGCAGATCCTTTGGTCAACGAAGGCAAAATCATCCCCAGTCTGGTATGCCACCAGCTTGTCACTGAACAAACCATTCCCGCATCCCTTGATGATGGGTTCCAATTCTTCCCCTGGAAGAATGAACATGAGAAGAAAGTTAAAATAATTAAGAGTATCCCTTCCTCCAAGCAGGGAATATAAATTAGCTGAGAAGGGGCAATTCAGGGGCAATTCATCATTAATCCCCCGATCGTGATGAACAGGACGCAACAAAATGGGCAGAGTCTGCTTGCAGAGTTTAATTAAAGACGTAGTTGCTTTCCAAAGGAGCAGTCTGCCCGTTCACATTGGTTAGGTGGCTGCTGCAGTTGTGTTTTCGTACCGAATAAGCACTACAAACTGGGCAGTGCTAACAGGACAATGCAGAACACAATGGAATGCAACAGTTTGAAGATGTCATTTGAAGAGTCATAAAAAGCGAGGGAGGGTAGCAATTCCATTGTGGGAATACCGGAGCACCTTTCCCCCTGATCACTGAAACCCCCTCCCCCTGATCCCGTGACTGGGCTCTTTATCACGCAACCCGCTGAGTCACCCCACGGGCATATTCTCACCCACTTGGCATTACCTGGCAGAAAGCGCTGGGAAATCTGCACACATCTGTCCTCTTCCCCGGAGCATGACTCGGAGGGTGCATTGAGGCCACATTCAGCTGTACTCCCGATGCAGCTCTGACACACCAAGCCATTGGTTGATCCACTGTGAGCGGCTAGGTAGGAAACAGGGAGAAGAGAGAGGGGAAAGAGAAGAGGAGGTCGTTGGTTGGTTGGTTGGTTGGTTGGTTGGTTGGTTGGTTGGGCTGTTAGCCTCTACAATGTCATGGAGAGGGTGCTATGGGGGGCATTAAAAAAGGTAAAGATTTCCCCATGACCGAATGGTCTAGTCGTGACCGACTGTAGGGGGCGGTGCTCATCTCTGTTTCTAAGCCTTTAGAGCCGGCACACTGGTTTCATCCCAGTGCAGTCCCAGCATGCATTGCTTTGCAATCACCCACGTGGAATGTCCCCCAACATTCCACGATGTCATACCTGGAGGTGTCACCGGCAGGCAGAGGTCCGAGGAGCAGCAGAGCATCATCAATGATAAGGAGCCTTTGTATCCCCCGGGATAATGTCGGCAGGTGGCGGAGGTGCCACAGCCCTGCTTCATGGTATTGGCTCTCACTACAGAGGGAAGAAAATCAAGACAGGTGGTTGGTGATCCCAAAGGAAATCCAGAAGAATGGGGCAATCATCAAGGAGCTGGCCAGGGTAACGCAAGCCCGTATTTAGAAGTAGCTTCCAAAAGGGAGATCATCTCAACAATAAGGATGCAGAAGCCAAAACTGTAGAGAGACAAGGGACATGGTGGCGCAGCGGGTTAAACCGCTGCTGCTGGGCTTTCCGACCTGAAGGTTGGGAGTTCAAGACTGCGCGACGGAGTGAGCTCCCGTTGCTTGTCCCAGCTCCTGCCAACCTAGCAGTTCGAAAGCACCTAAATACAAGTAGGTAAGTAGGGACCACTTCAGTTGGAAGGGAACGGCGTTCCGTGCGCTACGGCGTAGAGTCATGCCGGCCACATGACCACGGAAGCTTGTCCTCGGACCAAGAAGGTTAGATATTTGATGGAGGCGGCATGATACCGTTTTCTTGAAGCCATGGGCGTAACAATATGGCTGACTCACCGCCAGGGAGGATTGCCGCGCATTCACCCAGCACGTGTGTAAAAGTTAATCTCTACATCTTTAATAATGACTGCGTGTTCTGCATATGGGTGCACGAATCGCTGTATGAAAAATGGGATCACTTTTCACAGGTACTTAAAATCATTGTGATTAATTGATACTGAAAAATATTACCTCATAAAGTATGCAACCCTTCACAAACTGAAGTAGGTATGAAGAAGTAAAAGGAACTCAATCCACACACAACCTTCAGCAGTGATTTTTCGGATACAAAATGTTTGGTTTATTACATTAAAGAACTCTGTCAGAGACTGACATTTTTGAATATTAAATTTCAACGGAAAGATTCATGTATTCACATTACATCAGTTCAATAAAATTACAGTTCACTGAAACAGTCGTATTCACCATTTTCTGACACCCACTGTTAATGGTCTAGAAGGTAAAAATATATATATTTCCCCCCTCCTTTTTTCCCCCTTCCCATTTACACTTTTCTTCCCACCTTCCATTTTTTTTCTTTCCTTCACGTTCACACTTTATTTTTCCGCTTTTCATTTTCTACTGTAATATCTATGAAATTCTGAACATTATCAAAAAAAATTTTTAATGGGGCCTGGCCGTTTTATTTTTGCTTGTGTAGATTTCAAAAAATAAGTCTGTCAAAATAGTGCAATCTGAGTTTAAATAGACAGCATTTCTATTGCTGAACGTCAGGTAAGTTCAGTAATATAATTACGAGGAATGTAACCTTGTAATTGCATATTAACTCATAATAAGGTTACCAATAATGTTTCTACATGATCACACGTTTTTATTTTCGTAAGTTTTTACTTCAGGAGTAAACTATTCAGTCCTAAACAGCACGCGCAAAGCAATCTGAAATGCTTGGAAGGAGGATTGTTTTGAGTGTAACAACATGGCTGCTGAGCCCGCCCCCTGGCTTCAGTTGGCTGCTATTAATTGTACAGGGATGCCGCCTCCAGTCATTTAACCTCCTGCCTCTGACAAAAGGCCGGCTCCACAGGCTGAGAAATGGAGATGAGCACCGCCCCCTACAGTCAGTCACGACTAGACCATTCGGTCGTGGGGAAACCTTTACTTTTAGAGAGACTTAGGAGTATTTTTTCAAGCTGCCAACACCACACGGGCAGGTAGACCTGGGCTCTGAATTGGGAAGCAGCAAAGACTTTTGTGGCTGTTGCCACTCTCCCCCCACCTTGTTTTACCCCTCCCTGCCCCATTCTGCCGTCACCACCCTCCCTCTGCTCTGCTTCGCCCTCCACCACTCCTAGGGCCACCCCACCCAGAACTTACGCCCAAGGTACTGCTTCATCTCAAAGAAGCAGGCGTCTTGATGTGGGCTGCACAGCTCTTCCATCCCTGTGCAGTTGTCCTGCCTGTTGGGGCACTGCGTCCAGCATCTCAAGCTGTTGGCTGGAAAGCACAGTAAGTACACATTCACGGAGGGAGCTCACAACATTTCTTGCGGCCGACCTCATTGTCAGCTCACGGCCACATTGTCAGCTCAGCAAAGAAAGGGGGGTGCAATCCTAACCTGGAGTGAGGCCAGCCCAGTTAGGCCAGCAAAGTTTGACCAGCACAAGGGCCACCGTAAAGGTTGTTTGGACCACTCTCGGAGTCCGGGAGGATGGCGCACGTCTCTGTGCTGGCCTCTCTTGACTCCAAGAGTGGTCCAAACAGGCTTTGCCGTGTCCCTTGTGCTGGCCCAACTTTGCTGGCCTAACTGTGCCGGCCTCACTCCAGGTTAGGATTGCGTCCAGGGAGAGAGTTGATGAGCAGATAGCGTTGCATAATCATGTCAACATGAGATTGGTTTCTAGCAGACCCTACCCGACATTCCCATGCATGCACAGAGACAAATACATCTGCAACCTACCCACACCAAGCCAGGATATTAGAACTGCAAGGAATCCTTCAATATTCATAATAGCTCCAACCCAGGATTCAAAGCAGAGCAAATCCGGTTAACTTCAGAGACAAAGACCTCTTGCAGAGCGGAGTCAATAATGCTTATTCCAGTTGCAGGCGGCCACAGCTACTTCAGACCTTGAAGAGAATGTGAAGGAGCGTGGATCACAGAGACATTTTTACACCACCCTTCCTCCAAGGAGCACAAGATGGTGTGCAGAGTTCCTCACAACAACCCTGTGAGGTAGGCAAGGTTGAGAAAGAGTAACTAGCCCACGGTCAACCAGGAAGTTTCATGGCCGAGCATAGATCTGAACCAGGATCTTCCAGGTCTAAGTCTCTCCTGGACAAATACACCACCCTGACTCGAAGGAAGGAAGGAAGGAAGGAAGGAAGGAAGGAAGGAAGGAAGGAA
>JAJKFI010000022.1:9512845-9529933 GCA_029204185.1 Lerista edwardsae
GAAGGAAGGAAGGAAGGAAGGAAGGAAGGAAGGAAGGAAGGAAGGAAGGAACTGGTCTGCCACAATACAGGAACGTTTATCCTACCCCATCCCACTACAGAAACATGCAGACCTTTGCCTACATATAAAAGGCTAATAAAACAGACTTCACAGTTTGACTGGCCCCTTCCATGCGCCAGGCTGAGATTGCTGCCTAAGGCGTCCATCCACATGCTCACCTCCACAGCTCCTCCCTCCCAGTCCCTGGATTGGATTGTGTTCTCCTCCACCCTTCCTCTCGTGCTCCACTCCCTCTTCCTTTTCAAATTTGGGGAGAGGGGAAAAGCGGCAGCTGGCAAATCACCGAGTCTGGGGGGTGGGAGGCAGTGCTCAGGATGTCTTAAGCTGGCCTGGGTCTGGGTCCATCCCGTTGCTTACCTGTGTGCTTGACTTTGCAGGGAGATCAAGAGCTCCTCGGGGCAGGTATCTCACAGCAGCAGCAGAGCTGAGCTGCCCACACCGCCGGGAAAGGCAAACGGCAGCTCTCCCGTATTCCAGCCAGTTCTCCTTCCTGTCTCCCAAATCCTGATGCCTTTGGTAGGACAGGACAACTCTTCAGCTGGGGGAAATCTGTTCCAGTCTTCAAGGGTAGGGCCCGGCCCTTCTTCTGCCCCCCTCCCATCAGAGCCACGCCCTCACTTGCTCTCCTGGAATCAAGAGCACGCCTCATTTCCGAATGACGGTGGGACACAGAGCCGGTGCCAAAAGGCAGTTGCAACCGAGAATTAGGGCAGCCTTGTGAAATCCAGCAGCAACCACCTCATTCTGACACAGCAGCAGACAGCCTGAACACCACATTCTGCAGCGTCCCAGCCCATCTTGGGAAGATGCAAGCCTCTGCCTGCCTCCCTGGGACGAGGTCCTCTTGAGTTCAGTGGGGCTTGCTTCCGAGCGGACATGCCCAGGAAGGTGCCGTCAGTGGGATTAGTGTTATCTCACGGCATGTTCCACGCGAAGTGTTGAAATGCAAACGTTTCAAGTGAGAAAGTCCAGAGAGCCAGGATTCTGTATTGGTTCAGGAGTTGGCTGTGGACCTGGAGGAGCCAGGTTCAAATCCCTATTCAGCTAAAGAAGTGCGGGGTGTGTGTGTGCAATTGCACCGGGCAACAAGCTTTAGGGTGGCAACAAGCTGAGCTTGACACTAGCGGCCAAAACGGTGAAAACCTGGGTGTGTATGAATAATACCATCATGTTATATATCGTTGGGAAGGGAATTGAATGCAGTGTGCAGTGAAACAAACCAGAGTGTAATACCTTCATTCTATCAAACGTTATGGTCAAAAACGTAATAAAATGAAAATACAACTGTGACATCACTTCCTGTTGTGACATCACTTCTGGGGCAACATTTGGCCCTCTGCTCCGTGCTCCACTTTCATTAGCTAAGCACCTGCCACACCTTGTTGTTGGGAGGACAAAAGAAGGGGAGGAATCATGGAGACACACACACACACACACACACACACACAGACCCCAAGCTCCATGGTGGAAGGGTGGCATAAAAATGAAAATAAATAAGTAAGCGCAAGTCACACACTTTGGCCTTCCAGGCTTTCCTGGAAATGCTGGTCCAACTTGCTGGAGTCAGATGGACCTCTATTTCTCAATGCTAAATGCTGGCCCATCCATGAGGCCAACTGAGATGGGTGCCTCAGGGCAGCAGGTGGACAGGGGGCTGCCCACCGTCACCCGCCCACCTGCCTCTGTTGCAGCTCCTCCTCCTGCTCCCTGAATGCACCCTTGAATTTGTCCCCAAACATGCAAAAAAACCAAAACCTATTATTTATAGAAGTCAATAATAGCAACAATTGAAGATGGTAAACAAGGGTTCTCTCAAGCAGCCAGAGGAAATTGAGCCCGACCCTCCATGCCTTCTTCACGGGGCAAGATTGCACAAACAATCACAAATGCAACAGAGGATTTCCCATAACGAGTCTTTTTATTAACGTTCGCAGAGAAATGGAGGGTTACAACATTGGGGAAGGAATGAGCTGGGGAGGTGTGCATTATTGTGTAATTTCTTGGCTCATCTGGTTGTTTCTTCAGCATGCATCTCTCTCCCCCCCCCCCGAGGTCTCCCCCCCCCCATTTTCAACATCAGTATTTCAACACCTGGGCAGATGGGCTGCTATTTCCAACAGATGTGAGACACTGCCCCCTAGTGTCAAGGAGTAATCGTCAGAAATACCAACAACATGAAATAGCACCATTTCTCCCACTGCCACCATACAGGATGAGGCTGTACCTCTGGCCAAAGTGATCAGGCAGAAGTTTCCCTTTCAGGCCAATACTAAATAGCCAGAGAGGAATACCTAGACACGTGGCTCCTCTTTGCACACTGAACTGCAATGGGCCTGCTTCAATGGGCAGGCAGCAGATCAAAACCCATCCCAGATTGAGAGGCACCTTGATAAAAAGCAAACCGTGGGTCCCTCCAGCCCAATGCTATTCAGACTGGCAAGGACTCTCCACCGTCCCTGAACAGATACTGTTGAACTGTTGGAAGCTGTCAGTGTGCTCTCACTCATCAGGGTAAAATGGGAGGGGCAGGTGTTTCTAACCACAAGGCATAGGAAGGAAATGCAGGCCCCTCTAGAGTGCTTGGCCACTACACACTCGCCATTTTGGGACAACGGGCCTCCAACATTCAAGCCCCCCAAAGTTCAACGTTGGCTGATGTCCATGAGCTCCATAAATACAAAGTGTCAGAGCTGAGACGAGGAAGGATCCATACTAACGTGGTTGGCAGCGGTGTCATGCAGCCGGAACGCTGGCGGGAGGAATGGGTGAGCGGCAGCCCGCCCGTTGCGTTCCGGTCCATTTCGCCGTCTTCCCCGCCCCTGCGGGGGGCGGGGAAGACGGCGAAACGGACCGGAATGCAACGGGCGGGCTGCCGCTCACCCATTCCTCCCGCCACTGGTGGTTGGGGAACGGCACAAAGTCCTCAGACCGCGGTTTCGAAGGCCTCCAGGAGGACCCGTTGGGAGTCTGCAGCCAGCTCTTCCAGACATTGGCTCAACATGGAGTAGGTGGTGTGGAAGGAAATGGTCCCCGAGGCCAAGGCTCCGTAAATCGGGATCCGGTGGAAAAAGAAGTTGGCCACCACCAGGCCGGTGCCGGTGGCCTTGCCTAGCAACCCAATCACCACATCCTTGTTGATGCCCCGGCCTAGAGTGCTGTGCACTTTAGCCCTCAGCACCTCCAGAGGTTTCCCCGAACGCTCTGCCAGCCTGCTCAAGGACGCCACGTCCAGGCCAAAGTCCTGCCGGTAGGTGGTGAGCTTCCTCAGCAAGATGGAAACGTCGCAGGTGAAGGCCAACCCCGGCAAAGGGACGGTGGCCACCAGGCTGGAGACCAAGGCGACCTTCCACACTTCCTGATGAAGGAGTTGCCGCTTCTTCTCTATGATCGCCGAGGAGATGTTGGGCAGGGACAGGAGGAAAGCATGGCGCTTGTGGCTGGGCAACTCCTGCTCCAAGGTGTCCTCAAAGGTCTGGAAGTCGTATTTGTCCATCTCAAAGCTGCTGAGCACAAAAACCTTGGCCTCCTCTAGGCCGGCCTTGGCGAACTTCTCCCGGCAGTCGTTCCTGATCTCCTCCAGGACTTCCTCTTCGGTTGGCGGGCTCTTCCTCCTCCCCATGGCTTCCAAGGCATTGTCCACCTTGGTACGCACAAAGTAGAACCGCTTGCCCACGCCCACAATAGCCCGGGCCAAATGGATGTCGTTCTCCTTAAATCTCTCCGAAGCCAGGATGATGAAGAAATCGTAACGGGCGAACTCTACCGCTTCCAGGTAATCACCAGCCTGGAATTTGGGTGTGCCAATTCCTGGGAGATCCCACAGGACGACATTGGGGTAGCCGGGGTAAGGGTATGGCGTGGGCTGTGACGTGGTCTCCGTCACACCGGTTGCAGCAGCTCCCTCGTCCTCATCACTCAAGCCCCTCAGGGCATTGACAAAGGTCGATTTGCCCGCCCCCGATTCCCCTGTGACGGCAATGTCAAGCTGCGCATTCCAGATGGTCTCCAGGCTGCACTGAATGCGGGTCACCACCTCGGAGAGGCCGCCCAGCTCATAGGCCTCCTGGATCTCCGCAATCTCCCGCTCGCTGATCACCTCGAAACCCAGCCTGGTGGGTTTCAGGACCCTGCGTGGAGAAAGAGCGTTGAGACAAAGATAATTTAATTGGGGGATAAGATTATTGGGGGATAAGAACCCCCAATAATATCCTATGGCTATATTAAATACTCAAGGAAGAATGTCCCTATTTAGGGGTGCTGGAATTGCAAAGGCGATGGGCATGTCATCAAAATGGGCTTCCGATGACTCAGCAACATTGGCTGCAACAGAGAGGCAAGTCCCAGTGTTTCCCGACAGGAGACTTTTTACTCAGTGCTGTGTCATGATGGCATTGCACAAACTCCTCTGGGAGAATCGCAAGATGTACAAACGGATCTTGGGAGCTATTCAACACCCCCCCCCCCAAAAAAAAAGCACTGCTCTTTTAAGGATGTTGGGACTGGTGATGCATATTAAGAGACGTGCTTTCAGGTTTGTTTGTTTGTTTGTTTGTTTGTTTGTTTGTTTGTTTAGATCTTGCATTTCTAAAACCACCACTTTCATTTTTCCTCATTTATCCCCAAATCAATTTGGGCTAAAATCTGGGACACTTCCCTGGCAGTTAGCTCCACTGAACACAACAGGATTTACTTCCAAGTAGGCATGCATAGGATTGTGCTATTAATTACTTACAGTAAAAGTCTAGGCACTTTTACTCCGTAAAGCCCCTCTGTTTTCAACAGGGCTTAAGGCATGCATATGATTGACATCTTAGACTGAGCAAAACGTTTGAAATTGGATGTATTTGCTTGTATTGGATGTATTTGCCTTCGGGCATAAAGGCGGGATAAAAATCTAATAAATAAATAAATAAATTTTTTATCCTGTTTTTCTCCCCGCTAAGGGGAGGCAAACTGGAAAAACGGTTGTTAAGTCGCTGTCAGCACACAACACAGAGAAAGAAGCAACCTGGGATTCTAGGAAAGGGGTTTTTCCCTGTAATAAACTGTTTCCCCCACAAAAAGGCTGCATGTTTATCCAAGTAGAAAGAGAGCTCAGTGAGATCACCCCTCTTGAGGACAAGTGCTGTCTGGGCCAAATTTATGAGCAAAGGCTCTCTGCCAGAATATAAATATAGGCCTGCCTCTGTGATTTACATTCCTCCTGCCTCCACAAGCCTCACTATGTTAACCCAGGAATGATGTGACTATGCTTGCTGTTGTTTGTTTTCATGTAGCCAGCACCCTAAGAGGCTTGGGGGCAGGGAGTCACTTTCCAAGCCAGCCAACAACACACTCTAATGTGGGAAATTAAAAGGCACAGGAAGCAGGGATTTATTTTTTAACCCATCCCAGCACAGTACTCTAGATAAGTTGTTCTCAAACCTTTTAGCACCGGGACCCTCTTTTGGAATAACAAATCTGACAGAACCCTCCGGGAGGGACATCATTAACCTGGAAGTGTGATGTCATGGCCAGATATGACATCATCAAGCAGGAAAATAAGGCCTGGGGCCCCTCCCTTATGAAGAAAGACTGCAGCATTTGGGGCTCTTCAGCCTAGAAAAAAGGCTCCTGAGGGGGGACATGATTGAGACATACAAAATTATGCATGGAAGGGATAGAGTCGATAAAGGGATGTTCTTTTCCCTCTCTCAAAATACCAGAATCAGGGGGCATCCGCTAAAGCTGAGGGTTGGGAGAGTTAAAACAGATAAAAGGAAGTATTTTTTTACCCAGCGGGTAGTTAATCTGTGGAACTCTTTGCCACAGGAGGTGGTGATGGCATCTGGTCTGGATGCCTTTAAGAGGGGATTGGACAGATTTCTGGAGGAAAGGTCCATCGTGGGCTATAGGCCATGATGGATTGTGCAACCTCCTTACAAAGGTGGAGGGCTACTGGTACCGGGTGCAAGGGAGTGGCAACAGGATGCATGCATCTTGTTGTCTCATGCCTCCCTGGGGCACCTGGTGGGCCGCTGTGAGATGCAGGAAGCTGGACTAGATGGGCCTTTGGTCTGATCCAGCAGGGCTCTTCTTATGTTCTTATGTTAAAATGTTTAAACCCTCCCATGCAATCAAATCTAAGTACGCAAATAAATTTAAAGTTTGCAAGAGGTTAAAAATTAATTTAAAACAAAGGAGACCCTCCCGACCCTCCCACGCAGTTGCTGATCTCCGTTCTTAGGACTGTGGTGCCCACCTGCCTTACTCACTTTTCGTACATCTGGACGTCTTTCAGCAGTGCGGCCCGCAGCTGGGGGCAGTCCAGCGCGTCCGGCTCAAAGGCGGAGATCAAGAACACAAAGGGCTCCCCCAGGCTCCGGGACCCCAAGGACTCGGCACAGACCCCCCGCAGGGCCCTGAGGGCCTCGGCCCGCTCGTAGTGCTCCCCCATCAGCCGCTTGAGGGTGTGAAGCTCCAGGTCGGCTTTGGTGCGAGCAAAGTAGACCCTCTTGCCGGCGGCCTGGGCCTCCTCGGCCAGGTGCGCGTGGGCCCCCTCGAACTTGCCGTCGGTCACGAGGATGAAGACGTCGGCCTCGCCCAGCCAGCGCTCCGCTTGTCCCTCGCGGTCCATCGGCAGCTCCCACATCAGCAGGTTGCGATGGGACGGGTCAGGGTACATGACGGGGCAGGGCGATGCTGCGGATGCTGCCGGAGGAGCCCCTACCGTGGCGGCTCCCACATCCTCTTCCACCATCCCGCGCACGGCGTTCAGAAGGGCCGACTTCCCGGTCCCCGTTTTCCCCACTAGGACGACGGAGATGTCCCCCTGCTCGGGGGAAGCCGGGGCAGAGCTCTGGGGGGGCTTCGGAGGCATTCTGGGGCGGGCAAAAGGTGGAGCTGTGGACACACAGGAGCAGAGCAAACATGACCACCTGGCCCAGAGGGTATTCTCCAGCCAGAGGCAGATCTAAGGGGGGGGCAAATCTATAAGTTTTGCAAGGAGCCTTACCCTGTCATGTAAATCCCTCCTCTCCCTTGCTGCTGCAGCCAGTAAGCAACGCCAAGATGTTGCTGTTCCCTGTGAGGATTGGCTAGAACAGTGCAGGAGAGGAGTGTTTTCCACTGCAAGGTAAGGCTTCTTGCAAAACTTAGAGCTTTGCCTCCCCCCTTAGATTCGCCTCTGTCTCCAGCCCAGTGTCCTCGGCCCCACAGGCTCCCCTCCTGGCCTGCACCGAGGCTCCCTCCCTCTCCCCACTGGGGCGGGTGTAAACAAAGCATGACGTCATCGAGGGCCATAAACACACCTGCGTCAGAGGAACGGAAGGGTCGCCTTAGCCCGATTTCCCGGCGAAGATGGCAGCGCGGAGAGCAAGTTCAGATCGGCTGTTGAGGGGCAACATCATCCTGCGAGAGAGAGAGAGCCGCTCGTCGCCCTAGAATGGTGCCCCCTCTTCTCCTCCTGCTCCCCAGTGGCCGGGACTCCCCGCGCAAAACAATCCGCGCGCCCACGATCAGATCGAGCCCACGCGCCCCACAACGCGCCTCTCTCCGGGCGAGCGTTGCGCGCGGCTGTGTCGCCCGTTCTGAGCCGGGCAGCGGGGCGGGGGTCTTCCCCCGGGATCAACCGCAGCCGGGCCGGGAGTGAGAGGCCCCCGCTCGCGATCTCGCTCCACAATTCGAGGTGCGGCCAGCCTGGTCTGTCTAGCAGCAGCACCAGCAGCAGCAGGTGGACCCGATGATCCGGCCGGGCGAGCGAGCCCGACCCCCACCAGTGACAGCCCCGATCTCGGCCCGCTTACCCGCCCCGAGGCTGCTGCTGCTGGCCTGCGCCCCGGGACCGCCTGCTCGCCTCCGCTCACCGCCTCCGGAGGGACCTCACCGCCTCCGCTCGCTCCCCCGGCAGAGCGCGGCTCGGAGGAGGCGTCAGCGATTCTTTCCGGCTCCGTTGCGCAGCCGGGCGAGCGGAGGAAGAGGAGGAGCCGCTGCAGCCGCCGCCCCCGCTTTCGCTTCCTCGCAGACCTGCGCCGTCTCCACGGGGCTCCTCTGCGCGAGCTTCCCCGGCGAGGCTCGGCGGACACCCGGCGCGGCGCAGTGGAAGGACGAGCGCCTTGCGCACCGCTGGCGACCGGTGAGGCTGGCTCCTGGGGTCTCCCCTTCGCGGGCCCGGGCACGGAACCCGGACTCGTTAGGGCTGGCTGGCTGGCTGGCGTCCGGGGTGGGTGGGGAGGAGTTGTTGTTTGGGGCTCGGGACCCAGTTGTTTGGGGGAGGCGGGCCTGCCCTGCAGCCCGGACTCCTGGGTTCTTTGCTGGGCAAGGAGTAGAGGCGTTTTGGAGCGCGTTTCCCTTGTGCGCCTGCACTCCTGGGTTCTTTTTGGGAAGGGCGGGGAGAATGACGGCGTTTGTTTTGGAGCCAGGACTGCTGAGTCCTCTTCCGGGAAGGGAACTTGATCCTGGTAATTCGAGGCCTGTTTTCCCTCTGCTGCCACCAGAACTCCCGCAGGTGGCAGTGCAAGAAGAATAGAAGGCTTGAGAGTTGTTGGTCTGTCTCTGCCTGTCGGTCCATCATCCGTGCCCTGCTTGGCGCACCAAGACTCAGAAGGCACCGGATCCTGCCTAACTCACCCTCCCTCCCTTTGCTCTCCTTGCAGCTTCAGCCATGGCCGGCTCCCCCTGCCTGGACGAATCCCAGCTGAGCAACCTGAAGGCGCAGTATGAGGCCCAGAACGCGGGTGCTGCCGCCGCCCAAATTCAAGCGCTGGTGGATTGTGTCCACGCGCTGAAGATCCAGGTTGGGATCCTGGGAGAACGTGGAGCGGGGGTGAGCACCTTGATTCAGGCCCTGCTGGACAAGCCTCGGCGGGTGGAGGACCCCTGGGCTTACCTCCGCGAGGTCCCGCAGCCCACGAAGCAGCTGATCGTCCACACGCACCCCACCTACCCCAACCTCACCCTGCACGATCTACCGGGTTTCGAGGGGTCCGAGAAGCCAGCGGCGTATCTCAAGCGCTTGGGTGACCTGAGCAAGTACAGCTGTTTTGTCCTGGTGGTGGGTGGCCCAAGCTTAGGAGATGCCCACCTGCAGGTCCTCAAAGCCCTCAAGCAAAAGGGCAAGGCCCTCCTCCTGGCACGCACCAAAGTGGACTTGGACCTGCACACCGCGGAACGGCGGCTCCGGTCCCGGTGTAACCCCGCCGAGCAGCTGCGGCTTCTCCGGAAGGAGCTGACGGACACGTTGGCCAAGAATGGGTTGGACACCAAGAAGGTTTTCCTGGTGTCGGGGCTGGAGGCGGAGAGGTACGAGTTTGCCCGTTTCGAGGACAGCCTGGAAGGGGAGGTGCTGAATTTGAAGAGGTGAGTAAGGGCAGGGGAAACCCTTCAAGCCTACTATGTAGCGTTGTGGTCAGTGACTGGAAGTAGGAAGGCACAGGTTCAAATCTCCGCTAAGATACAGAGCTTGGTGGGTGACGGTGAGCCAGTAGCATCACTTTGTTACGAAGAATGAAAATAACAAGCCTTGTTAGCCAAATTGCTGTAGCCCCTAAGGGGCTGGGTTTGCCTCTGGGACAGCCAAATTAAAAACACAACAGGTTGGAAGTCTGGAACGCTTCCAAGTTTATTCTGCAGAAGAGAGAGAGAGAGACAAAGCTGTACAATGGGCAAGCAGGCAGAAGTCTCTGTCCCTAAGTGGCAGGGCTATGATTATTTAGGCAAGCAAGCAAGCAAGCCTCTGTCCCCTTGGGCCTGAGCTCATTACATGGTGGTCCAGTTACATTCCCACCCATTCACGCTTCTCTGCACCCCTTTTGGAGAGGGTTTTCTGAATTCTTCAGCCCCACTTCCTGTTCAGTAGCACCCAGCTTTCTGACCTTCTTCTGGTGTGAGAACTACTTGAAAGCAACTTATAGTACACCCCCCATTCCTTCAGATCTTCCCCTTCATAGCACAGTTGTCATCCTGGCTTTACAGCACTTCTGCTTCTACAGGCAGCTGCAAAACATGCCTCGGGATGCTTTCCATTTCTTGCTGGTGGACTTCTCCACGTTCCCTGGTCTCTACTCGTGTCAGATGGGGAGGGGGACACCCAAGCTGATCCTGCTTAGCTTTTTCAGGCAAAGCGACAGCTCAGCCTGTTAGTAATAAGGCAACATCCGCTGCAAAGATTGAAGGGAGCGACGTTCTATATGGCATGAACATCCCATGATGCAGCAGTTATAACCTGTCAATCAACAGTGACAGTTGGCAGTGACAGTTGAACGGTCTTTACCTGAACTTCTAGAGAGGTGGCTGTGCTTGGCTGAGCCTTTTCAGCAGTTAATATGCTCAAGCAGAGACAGATAAACAAAGCAGATTGTGTTTCATGTTTCTAAGCGGTTAGAACCTAGCAACAGTAAAGCATCTTTGATCACAAGGTGCTTTTCTTTTCCCCGTGTCGCTGTCCTCTGCTTAACCAAACCACTCCACAAATTTTTTTTCCAAAACTTTCTGCTCTATTTTGGTGGCCGGTTAAGCATCTGGCTGCAATTCAGAGTGACTTTTAACCTTTACAACCCTAGACCAGCATCCATAAAGGACTGACTTCTATGTGACTAGTTAAGATTTCAAGAGGAGTTTTCCTCGTGTCCCATCCATCAAAGAGCCAAAACATTTTTTATGGGGCAAGGTTTCAACCCACACCTGGTTTTCTTATGCTGCTTATTAATTGTTCGTTGTTTTACCATGGACTGAGTTACTTGTTTGCTATTTTGTTTGCTTACCATTTTATGTGTTGATCAGTTATAGTTGCATTCGATGTTGCGTTACACACGGCAGCTCGCAGAGAATGTGTCTTTAGAAACAGAAAAGTGGGACCTAACAGTCCCAGACCGAGTAATACAATTTAACATTGTGTTTCAACGTTTCATTTCCAGAAGCCATGAGGGGAGCCTGGAAGACTTGGCTCCGGTGTGCCAGAAGAAAGTGGAGGAATTGTATAAGATTTGCCAGAAGGGCAGCTTGTCCGAAGTGCCAGCTGTGATCCGGTCAGCCCTGGAAGAGCCCACGCAGATCCGGCTGGATGTGGCTGTGATTGGGGAAGCTGGCTCGGGGAGGTCCTCGCTGGTCAATGCCTTGAGAGGAGTGGGTTCTGGAGAGCCGGGCGCAGCCCCTACTGGAGTCATGGGGCCAACAAGGAAGGCCCTGCCCTATGTGTTCCCAACGGTCCCCCACTTGTACCTTTGGGATCTGCCTGGGGTGGGCTTGACGGAGGAGGACGTGAACCATCTGGATCTCAGCCGCTACGACTTCTTCCTGCTGGTTGCCTCCGAGCGCTACAAGCATGCCCACAGCTGTCTCGCCAGGGCCATCACCTCCGCAGGAAAGGAGGCCTTCTTTGTAAGGAGCAAGATCGACGTGGATGTGGAGGCCCAGCCTGCCTCCAAGGAGGAGCTGCAGGAGCAAGTGCGGAAGAGTTGCGTGGAGGCCCTGAAGAAGGACGGCGTCCACGCCCCGCAGGTCTTCCTGGTGTCCAGTCTCACACCTGAAGCCTACGACCTGCCTCGGCTCCAGGAAGCCCTCAGGAGCAGCGCCCCAGACTTGAAGAAGAAAGCTCTCAGGAGGACCATCCCGACCGTCCTGCCCCGGCTGGTGAGGCGCAAGGCCAAGGTGCTCATGAAGGACGTCTGGATGAAGGCCCTCCAGATCTGCCTCTACTGCGTGGAAAGTCCCAACCCGGATGTGGCGGAGAACCTCATCACCACCATCTCCAGCTTCTGCATAGACTTCGGGCTGGATGAACCTTCTTTGTCGAGTATTGCACAGGCCACCGGCAAGCCAGTCCGGCTGCTTCAGGTGCTGGTCCGCAGCCCCTTTGCCAAGCCGCTGACCCCGGCGTATGTGCTCGGCCTCGTTACCAAGCCGGTCCCGCTGACCAGCTGGGCGTGGGGCTACGTGCCATACCTGGGGCGGGGAGCCAAGCTGGAGCCCGAGGTGTCCTTCGAGTCCACCTACGGGATGCTGAAGCAAGTCGTGGTGGAGCTGTCCGAGGATGCCGACAGGGTGCTGTTGGCGGCCCACGCGGAGTAGCAGGCGTGGGGCAGGAACCAATGGGGTGGGGCAGTAATGGGGCCTCTCCCAGCCCTGCTGCAGTGATTGCAGCTCTTGAATAGGAAGGCGTTGGGTGGCAATTGTGAGCCTTCGATCCCAGCACCTGTGATGTCGGCAGACAACTGGGGTGTAGAAACAGACCAGAATTCTTACCTTGATGGTGGTAAATCTGGGTCTTTAGACTGTACCTCTTCAGATTGCAGGTGGGGTTTTTTTGTCCTGGTTGTAACAACTCTGTCCACGTGCAAACCTAGAGGGAAGGCAGAAGCCTAGGCAGATGCTTTCTTGACATGCTCATCTTGTATGGACGGGGACCATCATTGTATGGGGGAGTGTCAATTACGTGAGCCCCAATCTGCAGTCTGAAGTGGTACATCCCCCCATGGCCCTCTCATCAGCCGTTTTTGGTTGCAGTCCCTTGAATTCGTCAACTGATTCAACTCGCCCTGGGTGCCTTTGGCTGCTCTTTATGGTGGATGGGGGCCTCGCACTACAGGTGCACACTATGCTCTGAAAGCATCTGTCTACCGACAGGCTGTCACCTCACCATGCAAAGGCGTTTGAACGAGACTGGAAATGCTCCTTTCCAACTTGCCCAATGGCTCTTTAAACACAGATGCGCTATAGCCTCAGCCAGTTAGGGGAGCCAGTTGGCTTGTTGCCCCCTCCCTGGCTCCCATCACGACTGTCTTGTTTAGCCTGCGCTTGCTAACTGTGTGGCTTTGCTGTTTTGGTTAACCGCATTTACTTCATTGTGAACCGGGGCATTCCTAAGAGGGATTATCCACTCGTCATTTTGGCTGGGAGCCAAAGGGTTGGGGGGGGGGGGAAAGGCTCTGAGGCTTGCCAGGGAATTGCAGAGGATTGCTCTGAGGTGGATATCCAGATGTGCACTCAGCTGGTGGAATGTGGCTCTGAGCTGTAGATGCAGGAAGCCCTTGTCCCAGGAACAGTGCATTCACAGCTGTGCTAGACACATAACTTCACCCAGAGAAGAATGGTCTGTTTTGTATCATTATGCCTATCTACTCTGTGTCTGGTAAGCAGAGATATACAATAGATGAGAGTGGTGGAGGAATTGGGAAGGAATGGCAATCTTTACTCATGCAACACTCTCATTTATGTTTGTAATCTGTTGGGTAGAAACCATAAAATTAATCTTCATTTATACTAGTCTTGATTGGTCTGTCTTTCACATGGAAATAAGCTTATTGTAAATTTTAGGTGGGTTATCCCTGAGGGGTAGAGATCCTTGCTCAATGGAGAAACTAGCACCGGTAGAGGAATACCCCACAATACAAAGGAACATGGCTCAAAATCCTGTAATTTTGTGCTGAGGTAGTTGGGGAGGTGGGGTTATAATTAAAACACATGAACAAGAGGGTGGAAAATGTTTTTTTTTCCTATCTGGGAGTACTGGGAGATAGGAAAGCTTGGCCACTGATTGGCAATCAGCTCAGAAGTAAATAACATACTTATTTGCATAACTTATTAACCTGTGGAACTTACTTCCACAAGACATGGTTGTGGAACCAGAAGCTACTAGTTTATATGACCTTTCAAAGATGAGACATGTATCAATAGTCGGCAGCCAAGCGAGATAAACTAAGTCTCCACATATAAAGACAACATATATCCGGGGAGTGCTGCTGAAAACAAGGAACCATCATCCCCCCCCAGCCCGTTTGTGAATTCCTGGAGCATCACCCCTGTTTTAGAGAGAATGCTGGAGAAGATTATCCTGTTCACTTATCAGAGCACAACCACTGTCATGCTCGTGTCTCAAGTTAGCAACCTCCAGAACAAATCCACCGTTGTAACTCACCCATCTCCCTCCCACGACACCCTGCTCACACCCAATCAATCACACAACACCACATTGTTCTGTTGCGCAGATAAACATCAACCTTTTATTTTCTTTTGAGAAGTTCGTTTAAGTGCTCATGACCATTCATGCGATTTGCATTCCAGCAAGGAACCATAACCAACACTCAAAACAGAATGAGTCCACGTTCCTTTCCAGATCAGTGCTTTTTGGAAGGAAGCCAGCACCTTTCCTGCCAGGCTACCCTTGCGTTGTAGGTGTGTTTCGTTTCCTTGCTTTCACACCACCCTGGCTCCCCAAGTTATGGACAGCAGCGTTGATGCTTTCATGCAAATACATCCTTCAGTGGCACACGCACACAAGCCCAAGACTGCTGTGTTGGCAAGAACCAGCTGTATCAAGTTAAGTACAAACAACAGGAACCAATACTTGCTATAAAGTAGCTTTCTAGTAGAATACTGCATTGGACTTAGATGTGGACAAGGTGGGTTTAAATTCTTTCTTAGCACTGTGGATTAAGAGTCTGCTCCTGAAGGCTCTATCACCAGTAATGTCTAGCATGTTCATGGCATTGTGGGAAGACGCAGTGGTGGCAGTGGGCTAGCAACAGTTGATGCTGGGCCTCAGTGCCACATGGAAGGCTGGCTCGCGCTCATCCAGTGGTAATTATTTTCAGGGCGGGGGGGGGGGCAGGCAGGGAGTGGGCAAAAACCGGCAGAGGCTACCACCAAATCCTGAACCCCGTCCTGAGCTGGGCAGCCTGACATGGGACTCCTCGACTTAAGCCAAGGAGACCCATTGCTGCCAGCTGCAATCTCCCTGGGGTAATGCTTCCTTCCTCCAGGAGACCTCTGGCAGTATCCCAGCAGGATACTCGGGATCCAGTGCTTGCCATTTCAGCAGCGCCACCTTCAGGATTGGGCTGCCACTTTATTTTTCACATTTTTATGCCACCCTCCCTCCAAGGAGGTCAGGGTGGTGTACATGGTCCCTCCCCTGCTTTTGTCCTCACAACAACTGTGTGAGGTAGGTGAGGCCGAGAGACAGGGACTGACCCAAGGTCACCCAGGAAGCTTTGTGGCTGAGCAGGGATTTGAACCTGGATCTTTAAAGTCAAAGTCCAGCTCCCAAACCATTAGGCCATCCTGGCATAGTGCAGGGCAGTCAGTTATTATCAGCTCATGACCCTGACCAGGCAAGAGAGTACAACCTGCCCTGTGCTAGAGCAGCAAGCAAACCTGCTCTATTTAAACAAATCTGATTATTTGATGTCCACCATGATTTGTTTGTACCAGGATTTCTTCTGTTGATGATTTTGTCAAGTTATACTCACGCTATGGAAAGAGTACTTCCTATGGAAGGAGGAAGGGAGGATGCTCTTTTACATGTTCCCCTGAACCGCCCATCTTTCCTGGCTGGAACCAAACCAAACATGATTCCTTCTGACCCACAAGGCCATTCCCAACCAGAAAGGACCCTTCAGTCCTCATTCCAGCCTTGACTTGGCTTCTCACATAGTGATGCCTGTTGCCATCCTTTGGTCTCCACCTGGATCCGGGGAGCCGAGGGCGCATTGCAGCAGCTCTTGCTAGAGTTCCCCACGGGCATGGCGGATGTAGTGTTCGTGTAGCCCTGCCTCCTGGTGAAAGCTCTCCCCGCACTCCATACAGGAATAAGGACGGGAAGGGAGCAACTCCTGGGTCTGCTGGTGGAAAGCCTGGTGCCGACGCAGGTTTGAAAGCTGCCGGAAGCTCTTGCCGCAGTCTGGGCACTGGTGGGGCAGGCTGTGGCCGGCGGCATGGCCCAGGCGGTGGCGCTGGTAGTTGGCCAGTTGGCCGAAGCGGCGGCCACAATCAGGACAGTCAAAGGTTGGGCGCAAGCAGTCGGTGCAGTCCGAGGGCGGGGTTGGTGCGTGACCCCGCTGGTGACAGATGAGTGCTCGAGAGCCCTCGAAGGCCTTGTTGCAGATAAAGCAGACAAAGAGGGCGTCGCGCAGGTTGGCCTGGACAAAGTCTTCCGGGTGCTCCCGCTTCATGTGTCGCTCCTTGAACTTCTCATCTGGGAAGGTGATCAGGCAGTGGAAACACTGATTGGCACCTAGGCTATCTGAGAGGAGGAGGAAGAGACAAAAAGAACAAGTCAAACAGATCTGCCCCACAGTAGAGACAAATGGAACAATGTGAGAGAGCAAGAGGAATGGACAGGCATATTAATTCGCCACACAGCTGCTCACCTGGGGACAACCTTGTGAACATCAGATCAAGAGAAGGACATAACCGGGAAGAAAATGTTTCAACTTCTGTCGCTGCTTTTTAACTAACTACCTGTACTTATTGATAACGTGGTGCTAAGAGCTGCATATAACCAAACAACATATCTAGCATCAAGAACCAACATGACAGTACTCACAGATTGCACTATTGCCAGGGGATTCTTTGCCTTTCCCTTGTGTGCTTGTACAGACAGGCAGCAGTGCCGTCGGGCTCTCCTCTAAGCAAACAGGTTCTGATTTGAAAACCGGTAACTGCCCCTGGGGCAGGGGAGCACCAGGCCCCTCACAGTTTGGCATCTTTGCTTGGCATCCAAGCTGTTTGGATAGCGGTGGCTTGCTGATTGTAGCCGAGTCAACCATTGCTTCCTGAAAGGACAAAGCCAATGGGCAAATGAGCAAAATACCACATTAACCTCTGCACATATAGGCTATGTTTGGGTGGAATAAGCAGCTACTAATGAGTCTTTCATTATAACCTGTATCTCCAAGGTTCCTCGGGGGAAACCATTGGCTGGAAAGAATGCCTGGCTTGTCAGTGTATATGCATATAGGCATCTCAGCTTCCAATTCTAAAGAGACCCTGCCTAGGCTGGGAGGCTGCCTGAGCTTTAGGGAACAGCTCAGTGGAACAGCACCCCCCTTGGCACTCAGAAGGTTCAATCCCCAGCAGCATCTCCAGTGTGGGAAGGTAAAAACGATTCCCATGTGAAACCCTGGGAGAAGCACTATCCAATCATTATGGCCAGGGCACAGTCTAGACAAGTGATGGCAAACCTTTTGGACTCAGTGTGTCAAAATTTTGGAAAGTGCTTAACTTGACTTTGCTGGCATGTCAATACCCCTCCCGAACAAAAGAGAAACAGTT